>LPNX010734218.1:364632-470088 GCA_001517045.1 Pseudotsuga menziesii
TTTAAGTTCCTGTACTAATTAATGACCACGCCAATTTCATCATACTCACCTACCATCGTTCGAGAAGTAGACTGAGCCCACGTTATATCAATAACCGCTGCTAAATCGCCTGGCTTTATCTGCACATTCTTCCTCTATAAATTCCTCGGGCACTGAATCTTAAAAAGAAAACAATATCAAACAATATAACTCGTGTGTCTGCCTATTAATTCTCTCTGTATTCATTCGAAACGCGGTGATTTCAGATGGAAGGCGGGACAAGAACATGGCAATGGTGTTGGATATTGTTTATATTGTTACTCGGCATTCAACAGCTTAATGGACAATCTGATGCGTTTATTTACGGTCTTTGCAACGTAAACAAATACAGCTATGGCAGTGATTATGAGAGCGATGTGAATGTAGTATTGAATTACCTGGTGAGTGCCGCAGCCCCGATAGGCGGATTCATCACATATTCATATGGCGGAGTCAACGGCCTTCTGCAATGCAGGGGAGATGCCTCAGAGCAGGCCTGCCAAAATTGTTCCGTTGCAGCCTTACAGCTGGTTTATCAAGACTGCTCCAATGCCATCGGTGCTCGAATTCAGTTAGATTTCTGCTTCATTCGCTATGAGAATTACACGTTTGCCTCTGCTCTAGATACCACCGTTGCCCAAGCTCTTGTGANTTTGGTGTTTTCCTTTGAATACAGAAAATTTGGGAATAGAATATATAAATGTAAAGCCTACATGATTGAAGCACATCCTTTCACGATATAAAGTGCAGTGATTCTTCAAAAATTCCATTGAGACAAATGAAAGGTCATGGTATGTGGTTTACATAAAAATACACCCAAAACGAGTTTAGTGCGTAACCTGGGAAACATAAGAAAAAATGGCAGATCCATGATCCATGAAATTGCAGATGGTCCATGAATGTGATCATCCTTAACTAGTAATTCAAGCCAAAAGAGAAGACATAGAAGACATAAGTAGAGGACTAAAAGCCCTCTAAATCCCTGACTCAAATGGTGAATCACAATTTTAAAAAAAGTAAAAAAGTAAAATTAAAGCTTGTGTATCATCAATAATAAAGCCTGTATGTTAACTAAGAGTTTCCTGCCGTAGTGGAACAATAATGGTTTTCATTACATGAAAAAAACTTGAATTTAAAACATGAGAAACCTGTTCCGGAATTCCCTGGCTTGTGAAAAACAATGAAGCCGTCGCTGCTACGTCAGCCAGGAAATTGCGGAATACAATTCTTTAAATCCGGGGGCTCACTATTTAAAGTGTCTAACGAATTCCTAAATTTAAATCTTGGTTGGGAGCTTGGATCCTCTAGTTTGAAATCCTAACTGGAATATGAATAGATGTAACTCTATCTTTGAAAATAAAATGATGCAAAGCTCCCTTACCAGTCAAAATTAGATTTAGTCCTCATCACAGATAAAACCATTTCTCATTTTAGCTTATTTCATGACATGAATGGATAGGGCTCTTGAATCCTTGACCGTTACCGTTGAAGGAAGAAATGACCGTAAAATCTAAGACCTTTTTCCAGCCGGGGCTGGTGGTGCAGCTTGATCTGACTAGTGCCGATGATTCTTCACCGGCGGTGACGCAATGCTTGCAGGAATTTGTAGGCAACTTTGGCGACCCAGCTCAAACCCTAACCTGTAAATCGTCGACAAATTCTTTGTTGAATTCCCGCAACCCTCTTTCTCCACCGACTCGGAGAAATCGAAGGAAGAAAGCAGTAGCAGGAGGAAGGGGTCATGATCTTGAACCCAGCGCGGATTGTATTGGGAATAGTGATGTTCACAAACTGGTGGAAAGGCAGAGGCGGGATAAAATGAAAGCTCTTTGTTCAACACTGATATCACTACTCGCGGAAGAATTTCGCAAGGTGAGGTTTTCTCTATCTAAATCATATCGATAAAAATATTAAAAGCAAAACAAAGGAGTTAGGGTTTTACTTGTGTGCCATTTTTGTAGATGAACCATATCATTAAAAGTACAAAAAACAAAAGAAAATGGGTAATGATTTTACTTGCGTTTGCTATCTGTGAAGACAAAGCACACAATATCGGACAAACTGCTGGAAGCCATTAACCACATTCGTCATTTACAAGCTAAGCTAATAGAGTTCGAAAAGAAAAGAGATGAACAAAAGGCCACCGTTAAACCATTTTTCGGTAGTTCTTCTGTTTTCAAAACTCTGAAAACTGCCCAGGTTCGACCTTCAAATGTGCTGGACAAGTTCCAGACAATTAGGGTTAGCAAATTTGGTCCGGGCGTTCAAGTCACTGTAAATACCTTCAAGAATCAGATTGAATTCTCTAGTCTTCTAATGGTGTTAGAAGAAGCTGAAGTTGATGTTGTGAGTGCTACCGTTTTTGCTATAAATGATAGGGTCTTTTACAGCATTCACTCGAAGGTAATCTGCTAGTTATTGTATGAAAACCTTAAAGCTGTGATGCTTATCTGGATTTTTTTTTTTGCTGTGGGAGTGGTTGTTGCTGCTGTGGATCAAGTTGTTGCTGTTGTGGATCAAGGTAGCTAGGATTTGGATGTAGTTTGTGATACTTCTTGCTATTTATATAGTTGTTTTTTTTTTCTTCTAATTTTCTATTTTTTAGCAGACGTAACATTGTAACTTTACTTCTAATTTTTTTTTCTATTTTTTTTAATAGCCGACATAACATTATGTAACGTTACGTAACGTGACAACGTTACGTAACGCTTCAACGTTATGTAACGTTACAAGATCTACCCCATACTGGGCTGTAGAGAGCCTCTCGGCTCAATAATGGCATGAAGCGGGGAAATCATCCTTTAATATGCCTTTCGGTCCTTCACGTGGGTTATGAATGTACTCCTTATCACAGACACTTTACAACATGTCAACTAATTAATTCTCTTCTTTAGGTCCGATAGACCAAAAATTCTCTTCTTTAGGTCCGATAGACCAAAGTTTGGTCTCAGGGGACGTTAACCATCATCATCATCATCATTAAATATTATAAATGCATTGAAGTATCAACACTCAACTTTTAACCTTCTAAGTTCAAGGAACTTGACCTTATGTTATGGTATCAAATGATCATGATGTGTGTAAAATGTCAAAATTAATTTAATATAAAAAATCTAATGCTCAGGAGATAATAATCAATTTCATCTTAAAGTTCCATACTAGTAGGGTGATGAATAGTGCAAAACAACAAAAATGGCACTAGAGTCTAGAAAAACATACTAGGACATTACAACATATAATCAAAATCATTTCCTATATTAGAATCATCATCATCAATGCTACAATAATCCATTACTTTATCTTATTTCCTCAATACTCTAAGCACATCAATAGCGCTCAGAACCTCCAATGCCATAAATGATTCTAAGTCCATATAGTCTAAGTCATTATCTGACTATCGATGATCCATTATGAGGAGTCATCAATATCCTCTAAGACAAATATATGATCCATTATGAGGAGTCATCAATATCCTCTAAGACAAATATATTAGGTTTTTTGTATAGTAATTGGCTTTGTCTCAGTCTAAATTTGTACTACTCAAAGACTGAATAATCCATTTGTTGTTGTTCCAAACATTATCTTCTTCATGGGTACATGCTCAAAGACATATTGGTTGTGATCACACACATAAGTTCCACAAGTTTGAATTATTACCCAAATAATATTTTTTTGAAATCGTGGGCGTTCATTACTAAATGAGCCCCACTAATTCATTGCAACAAGTGTCTAATACAAAGTTAGAAAATCAAGAAATGACCTTGAAACAACGACTAGTAGTTTTCAATGTATAAAGAAATGAATAATAGAATTTAAAAACTTTGAATTGTTCAATCGGTCCTTGTCTCTTTGTTGTATAACCATGCCTTTCTAAAGGTAGCTTGAATACCCATTTCACTAAATTTGGATATTTTACCCAGGATGCAGACTAAAAAAAATCCAAAAACACGCTTTCAAAAGCCCAAAAATGACCTTTCTAAAGTGTAAAAACCAGGTGCAAAAAATGCTAAAACATGTTCAAAAAATGCAATTTCCAATTTTAAAAGTGCAATTTTTTATTTGAAAATTTCATTTTTCGATTATGAAATTGAGGTTTTTGATTAAAAAATGTGTGTTTCTTAATTGCAAAATTGAGATTTTTTATTAAAAAGTATGATCTTAACATGATATTTTAACACATGATTGCAGTAATGGTCATCATAAATGGCTTGGGCACATAAAAATTTCTCAAACGAGGCACCATGATTTCGAATGAGACCTTCCTACCATAAACATTTAACTTCTAATCCATGTGATCTAGTAATCCAATCCTTCTCGCTCCCCCCTAACGTTTGTTAAGATCTCTCCAAAGTACACATTATGCAAGCCATTTTGAAAAGTGTTTATCATTCCTCCCATCATGACGCAAGGTGGGAGAAGATTATCGTACTTTCCCATGATGACTTGAATGTGTATATTCAATCATGTCCTGAAGAATGTGGGAGATTGCATGAAATGGTGCCCATGTAGGTTGGAGAGTTTTTCATTCAAACCGTGGTAATTCAGAGATCTAGGGATAGAAAAAAGCATTGGAGACTTTTTTTTCCCGAATTGGAACCAAAGACAATTATGTAGAGGGTTCTTGGGTTCGTATTTTGGTTTGTCACATAGTAGGAGTCATGGTGGGCTCCAATTATCGTTCTCATATATTTTGAATATTTGAATCTAATATATGGATACATATCGATTAGGTCTTCTTGATATTCAGTCACATAGTGACATCAACTAAAGTAGTTCGGTAATTGAACATTTTGTATACTGATGGAAGTATCGATTGATCCTTTTATGTGATTATCCTTCTATGTGGCCCCTTCTATGCATATTAAGTAATACAGGGAAGGTAGGTCATCCCTTGTGCGTATACTCATTAATAAAGGAAAGGTCAATTGTCCCTTTCACGTATACTGAGTGATAAAGTAAAGTCGGTTGATCATCCCTTCTACATATACCCAGTGATATAGGAAATGTTGGTCATACATTCTACATATACACAACGATACAAGAAATGTTAGTTGTACCAATTGTAATACTAGGATTTTCAATTAAAAGTGGGATTTTAACAGGCAATTCTAACAGGTGATTGGAATGAAATGAATTCTGATGATGAATCCCATGGATTTTTGACGCTATATTATGCATAATATATTGACAAGATTTCTATCATTGTTAGCGAAAATCCTAGGTAGGTTTGGACACGAATCGTTTCCCTAGTCTAAATGGGATAGATCTAGAACAAAGCAAAGACAACTATGAACTCCTTTCCCTAGATTTGCAAAATCACTTGATCGTAATGAAACATTTGCCTTCCCTCTTAAGGTTTTCCTTGCTGACTGGAGATCCTTAGCTCAATTGATGTTCGAATAAACTGTAGAGATCAGAGCTAGCAAAGCAATGGAAACAGACAATATAATCAAGCTAATCTATATCAATGACCAAAGAGAAATATAATAAACAATGATTATTGCACAAAGTTTACAGGAAATGGAAAACATGTTGTATTAATGAAATAGATGGAAATATTACAACCAAGATTCAGTGTTATTATTCTCCCCACAATATTTTGACCCATAAACTCTACAAGCCTCTCCCTCAAGATCCAAACTCTTTGAATCTAACACCTAGAGTAATTCCAACAACATAAAGGTACTCTTCTGGCCCTCCTCATCCATGAGGCTGAGCTTGCTTATATAGGCCAAAGAGAGATCAAATGGGTTGATACTATTTGGGAGTAAGGTGCGAGATCATCCCTAGAGGTTAGGGGTTCAAGTGGCACCTAATATGATTAGTTGGAATAATCCTCTATGAGGACTTTCTTCTATAAGGCTCTCGAAAGTTCTATTTTTTTCCTTTTTGTGAGCATTGACTCTTTTTGCACACTAGCAACTAGCGTGAGGAATGGACAACGCTCTTTTCCCATACGAAAAGAGTGTCACCGATGCTTTTTGTTAACTAGAAAAAGGCGTCAGGATTGGCTAATGCTCTATGTCAAGAGACAATATGTGTCAGAGCTCCTAGGACTGGGCTTCTATCAAGGAAAAATTCCTCCAAAAGTGGTTTTGGCATATAAACTTTAGGGAATTAGGCAAGTTGACAATATTTAGGTGTAACAATCATTGAGGATGTGACATTCGTCCCTTCTACCTATACCCAATGATACAGGAAATGTTGGTCATTCATTTTACATATAACAAGTGGTACAGGAAAGGTTGGTTGTCCCTTCTACATATGCCCAATGATAGAGGAAAGGTCGGTCATCCATTCTACATATACCCGATGATACATGAAATGTCGGTCGTCACTTCTATGTGTACTCTTATAATTTAGATTACATTTAATATAAATTAGAATTTTATTTAATTTATTTTCATTAATGGGTTCCATTACTTTTGTGCGATCAAATGTCCATAGTCCATGAAATGTTCATTTTTTCTTACGTCCAGTGCATCTTTTTTTGTGTGAACGTCTAGATCTTGCATGAATCAACTTGCTTGGTCAATCCATACCATTTACGACATGAACATAAAATTAAACCTTGGGTAAATTTCTTTTGTGTGAATGGCTTAGATTAAAAGTTGTAAGGTGCAGTATTAGATCTGAGCTGTCTATGACATACCCCTTACCATAAATTATTCTCAACTTCATTCTAAGAGAACACTCACGATCATCAAACAAAACTTGCTCCATGCAATGTATTCCATCGACACTGAGACTCCCCTTTGATAAGCTCGTATCAACTTCCACTTATTCATGCAGGGTTATTATATGTGTCACACCAGTTACACATGGTTGTTCCATGCATCATGAATGAATTCACCCCATTCAGCTTACAAATTCGTGTACTCTCTCTGTGTTCAACTGTAGTGGAGAAATATCATTACCTAAAAGTTTTCATAGCTTCAAGAATGATACCTTTGTCCAACTATTCAAATAAATTCTACTGCAAGATCATAAAACATGCATCCTTGAGTGTGTCTCCATCCACCATCACCTCATCAAATTGATTCCCTGCAGCGTAAAAACAATTCCATCCCACTTTCCATCAAGTATTTGCCTCCTAAATAAATCTAGTATAGTTGAAGACTAAAGAAGTATTCATGATTCCTCTTCCAAATTCTTGCCAGCTTTCTGGTAACCCAACGAATACAAATCCCATGTCATTATCCTTAAAAATTCCTCTCTCTTACGAGTCCTTCAGAACCTTTGGAACCTATTGCATGACCCTCCTCTAAGGATAATGATTTAGCCATTGGGATTCTCACATTTGTGAGAAATTGTTTTCACGTCTATTGTCCCTAAAGACATTGCATGATATGATCTTGGCAAGTTATCATTGGATATTTTTTAAGATGTGGAAATATGTATCATTAAAGTACAAAACTGGTAAGATGATATTTGTTGGATAAATGGTGGAAGATGAACCTTAACATGACAACTCAGACAAATCCATGAAAATCAATCAAAATTAATCTGGACAGTTGGAGGCCCAAGGGGGAGCTACAACAAATTCACGTATGGAAACTTTTAGTTGTCATCTTAGATGCAATCCTGTGAAATGTAGGAATAGATATGGACTGTCAGAGGCCCCAAGTCACATGATGCCTACAAATTTGGACCTCCCAGTCAAATGACCCATATTGAGTTATGTATTATGAGGAAGTAAATCTAGGCTATCGGAAACCTTAAGACATGTTGGCCCTAGGAGTCATTTGCATTAATTTTTGGTTCTAAGTGGAAAATTCGATCGCAGTGTGATCAGGGATGCGATGGATCGAGGGAGGAAACTGTCGACTTTGATGATCGTGACAGTTTTTGGACAAGTAATAAATGCATTTGGTGAGTTAGTTAGAGATGGTTCCAATAAGGGGTAGTGGACACAGGGATTGTAAATGTGGCCTTATATGTAAAGGGTTGGTTGTTGTACGAGCTCATAGTTACAAGTTCTGAGTTCTGGCATTGTTCCCTTTTTAGGAGCTTTTGTTGTTAATATTTTTGTGTTTTGGGTTGCAAGGCTAGGTAGGGTTGGTCAAAGTACAATTTTTTATATGTATATTTATTGTAGTAAGAAAGATGAATAATAGTCGTGAATGTAATGTATTGTTTATCCTCAACCTGTGTGTGGATGTAATGTAAAGGGGGTTATGAAGAGATGTCTACAGGTTGTGTGCACAGACATAAGCATTCTAGACATGAATCATGTCAATTGAAGAGCGATTTTGTAGTTTTCTCTCGCATGGGTTTCCACGTTAAGATCTATGTATAGAATGGTGTACGCTAATGTTGTGTGATATGTTGTGATTAATGATAATATGCTTCTTTCTGTATAAGTAAATGGTATGTTGCTATCGTAGCTGCATGTTGATGGATTTGTATTTTGTTTAATCTATCAGTCTTGTTGATCTTCCTGATATTGAAGCCCAAAATTATTTCAATAATCAAATCAATAATGAAGAGGCATAAATTTCTGTAAATCATAGGAAGGTCAGAAGTAGAGCTACAAGAGGACAAAAAAGGAAGGTCAAACATGAAGTACAACAGAGAGAAAGGGAGTCCACTTTAAAGATAAACCTATTCTAGAACCAGTTCAAGAAGATTTACAGAAGGAAAAAATTTTGGAATAAAAAAACTAAGAGATAGCTACCCCAAATACCCCTAAGGATACAAAATAAAAACGTATGATCTAATATCTTTCTTCCAATACAAAAGTTTTTACTTCTACTTCATAATTCCAAAAAACTAATTGGATAGAAAAGAATAGACCTAAAACTAAGTTAAGAATGAGTATGACAGATGTCATGAAATTCTATATTTAAGAAAAATATAGTGACCCTTATTGAATACTCTTCGAGTGAAGAAGATCCATAAATTAACAACCTATAATGTACAGTGGAACAAACCCTGGAAGATAATGAGAAAGGTTGTGAATCCTTTCCAAAGGTGTTTCAAGAGGATCATAAAGATAAAGGTAAGCAAAAGGTTTCAGAATTTGAAATTGGCATGAGTTCAAAGTCTCCACATATGGAAGCATTGGAAGAACGGGTTAATGAACATACAATGGAAAAGCTAGTTGAATTTCAAGAAAGCTTGACTGTTGAAGACCAGGATAAGATTTCTCCAATCTTAAGTATAGAAAGACCTGCACATCAAACACCATTAGAAACATTTTCAGAAGTTGAAATGCTCAAAATATCATTACAACATTATAAGGCTTAGAATGGTTACCTTAATGACTCAAATGACCAGTTAATGCAAGAAAATAGGATATTACGAGAGGATCTTGAAGAAACTAAATCCAATTACTAGAATAAGTTTTGAGAAGAAATAAGCTTACTCAATAGAAAAATGAAGAACTCGTCAAACAAACTAAATAACTCCAAGATAAATTCCAAAAGATGAATGCAAAGTATACTCGGTTGCAAACGAGGTCTCAGGCTTTGGATGGACTTAATATATTGGTAGAGGTAGCAAGGAACATTTGATAGTTCTTGATTTAGAAAAATCTCCTTCCAATTGTACTGGTCAAAAGCAGGATCAAGATCAAAAGTTTCCAGAATTTCTAGGATGACTCATCATCACTATTTGTTAATTAATTAATGACAAATAGAAATAGGTGGCAAATTTTGTATTTTCATAAGTCAAACTAGTTAATAAGTAGATATTCAATATGTTATTTATTTCCTATTTTGAGCACATTTGTCCTAAAAACTTGGATATTAAAATCCTATTTTAAACTTTTGTATATTTATAATAATGAAAAGAAAAATAGAGGGGGAGGTTGGGAATTGATTTTGAGATTAGGTCACGTTTATCATAGCCTGGAATCAAGTATGTTTTGATCTTTTGTAAGTAACTTTGAAGACTGTACTTGGAATGAATTTATACATTATATGAGCCATATTTATTCGTTGTCATTATGATTTCTTATGATCAATTTTATTATCTTGTTTATGACATAATTCTATGATATAGTTTTTATCTTAGAATGCTCATGAGTAGGCTTGTATTTTACTTTATTTCTTATTTAGAAAATATTCTTGTACATGAATAATATTGTGTTATATTTTATATTTTCCTTGTATCATTATTCATGATATGTCCACTCAACCTTCTGCTTTAATTTCCTATTATATCATTATCGACCATTGATTGTCTACCTTTAAAATTATTATCATGATCTTCGATATTCCTAAATAACTTTGCAAAATATAGTCAATGCATAGTTATAGATCAAATTCTTTAGATGCTTGGGCTTTGCACTTTTGTAGTCTAGGTAGAAACTCTAGTGCAAACATCTTCTGGCGTCGTTGTCGGGGACGAAATTAAATTATTTCCATGGGATTAATTTCAAAGGCTTTGATTTTGAGGAAAAATAAATATATCTTGAGAATACTTCATCATTCACCTTAACAGTTTTGGCTAATAAGGTTGTGGGAAATCAAAGTAATCCTTATTCAACAAATATTCCACCTAGATCTGATCTAGAAAGGATTATTCGACATGATAGGACTCAACAAAAGGTAGGTAAGTTAGTTCTACAACAGATACATAGAATGTAAAGAAAGAAATTGAATTAGTGCAGGATACCATAATTCCTGAATTAGAAGTTTTCTCACCTGAAAGCGAGGGAATAATTAAGATAGAATCACTCCAACAAGTTGAAGCCTTTGATCCTAAAATTATTTTAGATAAATATAGAGCCCTTATTGAATCGGTTTCCACTAGAATTCTTGGTTACCAAAAGTATCCATATTTTGATTTTCCTCAAGTAACTTCTTCTTCTTTTCAAAATATTCATTTTCCTAGCTTAAAAGAAGAAGTTGGAATTCCTAATTGGAAGCAAGGTTTGTCAAATTCTATTCTTGAACAACAAGATTTTGGTTTATAGTCACAAAAATATTTTAAAACTTTCACAAATCCATTAGTAATAGATCTAGAAAGAGAAGAATCTAAGTATATACCTCTTACTAGCAAATACAAGTTTCATTAACTCCTCAGATTCAACCTATTTCAACCCAACATATAAAGTCTCAATCAATACCAATACATTTAGTATCACCTCATTCTTCAGTTACTCAATCATTCTCAAACATGGAAGCAACTCAACCTAATAGGATGCAATCTATGGTTGTTGCTAGATATGCTCCATTAGTACTACCCCAGCCCCTAAATTCATTGTCTGGTGGTGATTATTTAAAATATCTTCCAAGATTTAATGAACAAAGTGAAACCTAGAATAAGGAACATTGGAATGCATATTATAGTTATGATGATAATCATAATATTGAAAATGAATATGTATGGATGTGTGTGTTTGTGCAAATCCTGGATGGGGAGTCTAGGAAGTGGTTAAGGGAATTACCAACTAGGTCAATAAATGGTATTGAAGTGTTATAAGAGGTTTTTATGAAACAATAGTGTTATCTAGAAGATATCCTATGGAGCATGGTGGACCACAACAGATAGGATGACACTAGAAATAAACCCATTTCCAAGCATGTTAAATATACAATCAAAACTAACACTAAGGGACCAAGGGGGCATACCTTATTCCGAGCATTCAAATTTGATACCCGTTGATCTTTCAATCAAAGTTGTACCTACACACTTCCCTCAACAACAATAAGATATACAAACATGATATATGTAAAGTGTTAGGATCTAATATAGCATGTTATATTCCAACACATAACCAAAGTAATTACATCCATGCATGAGAAATGGAAATTCATATTAATATGAATATAGATCATAAATATGACAAACTCTATCGACACCTCATCGAAATCGAGAAGTTGAGTCCCTCCACTTGGGCCTCCACCACTTCAATCCTCCATACAAAGGAAATCTCACAACAATCAAGGAAATCTTGGGAAATAATACTAATGGTTGCTTCAAGGACAAAGAGACACAGACTCAAGTACATAAGAATGGGACACAATTCCACTATAGTATATTTTCTCTCAAACTTCTCCTCCTATAATGCTTCATAGTATCTCAATATATAGCCCTTCAATAGGAGGTGAAGGGTTGAAGTGGAGCATTTCCCAGCATATGGAAGGCCAAGTGACAAGTCCTTCATTACTTAGTAGGGGAAAACTCCAAATATTTTTTGTTTTTTAGCACATTTCCTAATGTACGTGAGTGAAAGTGTTGCAAGCTGTGTATACACATGTTGTAGAATTGTGACCCATGTATATATATAAAAATGTATTTTAAGGGGTTCCACTGGAGCATCAGGGTCATAGTGAGAAAAAATTGGGGTAAAAAGAGTCTGCATAGGGATAGGGATAAGCCATCAAAGCATGATGTATTAGGTGTGGAAAATAATGCTATAACATATGCTCCCTAATGTGTGAGGTTATAGGGGTACAAGATGGCTGAAATACATTATAATATCCCTAGAAGTGGAGTAATGAAGACCCAGGTGGAAAACACCAGCCACTCATCAATACAATATAATGATAGATCTCTACACATGACTGCAAAGACATAGAAGTCCCAGATACATAAGAGTACAATGCCATCATGAATAGGCATAATAGACATATGTCATGAGTGGTCATTTCCATGTATAATATACAATGCTGTAAGGTCTCCATACTGAATGGAGACATCAAATGATACACTAGAATCTGGTCATGAGAGCTGAAATCTCATATATAGTGGAACGAACAGGGAGGTAGCATATATGGAATGCCACCAAGCTCAAAGGTATTTGACACAAATAGACACTAGTACATGTCCCATCACGTGAATAAAGGTGTTGCAGTCGAACATGATGGACCATCATCTGATTACCAATCATTGATGTATACCATTAAAAAATGTGAGATATCCCACTGATAATGATAATGGGAATCAAGGTACATAGTGAAAACAAACAATTATGAATAAATGTGTTGAGGTCAAACACTTGAAAGAATCCATCGATCAGGGGACATTTATTTATTCCCAAATTTGTTGACGGCGAGAGAAACTGCCACTAATGACTGTAAGTCTCAAGGCACTCAATGGACTCTAGATCCCTATTCTAGAATAGATGTTTTGAATTCGATGGAATGGACTCTCCTGGAAGAAGGGAATTAAGGCATCCCCCATCAACCAACATGAGGTACACAAAAAATTTGGATAATTTGGAAGAACATGAACAAGATGTGCATGAACTGGTAACAAATATATCGGGAATGACCGACATGCAGATACATGATAAATGAGGAATTATCGACTCAGGATAAAACTTCCTTAGAAAAAGAGCATAAGGCAGTTGAACACTCATAGGAAGCATAGACTCACACTGCATACTGGGACAACTCTGTGACAGAAGAGGCATCAATAGAGGCTCCATAGGGTCTAGAAGCATAACCATTCGGTGGATAAAACTGAGAATAACGATTACAAATCCTAAAGTCATACTAGTAAACCAACCAATAGATGAATATATTGTGCTTTGTTTGAAGGAGACACAACACAACAACTGCCAATAGAAAGTAATATCATTTCCCATCTGAATTTTTATATTTTCTGTTTTTTTTGCTCTTTTTCATATTTGAGAACCTTGAAAAAGATTAAAAATTCTTATAGTACACTAAGGAGGAAACACGTATTGCGAGAAAGCATACTATTTCCAAGCAGTGGAACATACCTATGCTAAATGCAAGGAAGCATATGAAAGATAAGAAAAATAGGGTGGATGTCTCCTCTGGGTAAGGGATAATCAAGCTGCAAAAGATATATGGGTGGCTCTACTTGGATAGGATTGAGGCAAGGTCAGGTTATATGGCTTAAAAAATGAAGCAGGGAGTTGTCATAAAGCTAAATATAGAAAGCGAGCGTATGTAAATGCAGTTGCAACTTGATACAAATGGGAGTCCCAATAGGATATGGCTAGTATAAATTTCAAAAAAGAACATGAAGGTCTTTACTTGAAGACATGGCAAGACTCCCAGACCTAAGGGAGGATGGTCAACATGGGCACCAACTTGCAAATTGGGATCTAACTAGGGTACCCATGATAAGTAAATCTCTACCACTTACATAATGCCACTTATAGTAGCAGTATGAAGGTTCTATGTCATCATGAAGTGGGTTCGTACCTACGGTTAAGGTGATATGGTCATAGGATAATGCAAGATGCATGAGAAAAAATGATCATATCCTATATAATAGTTTATTAATATACATTCCATTGGCATGAATGGGTCAAAGTATCAGTGAAAGTGCATTACAAGAGGTTCCTACAAAACAAAATTAGCCCAAAAAACTAAAAAATGATTAATAAGAAATCTAAACTATAGTCCAAGTGGGTAATTTTTTTTTGATAAATAGTAAAAAAAATGCAATTTTTACCATACCATTTTTTTTTACCCAAAATAGTGAATTTGGAGCAACTTAGACTTTGAAAATTCAAACAACAATTTCGGGTGCTACATGCCATGAAATATAAATCTATCAGGACCAGGTAATTCATAATCACATTCCTCATCTATTCCATGCATTAATTTTTAGTTTTGGTGGTGGATTTTTACGCATGAGGCAACCAAACATGAGGATACCAGCCCACACGAGTCATAATTGATTGAGCCGCATATAGGGCTTGATGTACACAGGAAAATCAAATCCTACCTACATACACATGCTATTGTTTTAAAGAACAGTAATGTACAAGGTCGTGTATGCCCAATTTTATGGTGAAATCTCACTAAAATTCTATTTTTCTTCGTATGATGGTTTTGGAATGTAGAGAACATGAGCAAAAATATGTTGATAAGGGTAGTCCTCAGTGATGTAAATGATCAACAAGCCTTAAGAAGGCATGGTTTGTACAAGTTTTGGAGCCTTGAGGGTTTGAGGGACCAACCAAGACTCCTCCAGATGTTCATGGATTACTGGGATCCAGACATAGAGGACTTTATACTGGATGGTATGCCATTGAGACTAGAAGTAGAGGACATATAATTCATCAGAGGACTATCCGTTGAGGAGAGGTAGTGAACCTACGAGCTCGTGGAGTGGGAAGAGGACTCACTATTGAGGAGTACATAGCCGTGTATTTCATTCCTAACACATAAAATATTGGAAGTCAAGTTTCGATGAATGTTATCCAGAGTCTCAATCTCAAGGTGATAGTTTTGGTATTGGACAAAATAGCATGTTTGGCATCGCTCCATCAGGCTTCACAACCTCTCATGTTCTACTCGGTAGACTGCATGAGACCTATGGTATATGAGTGGAGCACATAATTGTTGAGCACTATGAAACAACAACTAAATGACTACAAGCTGGGTAGGATAAATTACTTTGGATACGCCAGTATTCTGAGAACTTTCTTCTTTGATAGGGCACTGAGCCTCAGCCCTAGAGTTGAGGTACCTCCTCATAGTATATGGGATCTAGCCTAGACTCATTGGGCGAAGGTGATGCAGAGGCTAGGGGGAGGTAGGGCACCTTCTCCTTTCCCATCATAATTCTTCCATTAGTGGCGATGACAAGTCATAGCCATAGACGACTACCCCTATGCACAGATAGACTTCCATGGATATCTTGACATGCCCCTACCACCAAGGATCACATATGGCGATATAGGTAAGATCCCATGTGTATGGTTTTTTTATTATTTGTTTTTTTGTATTTTTTATGTATTTAGGAATCAAAAACATGTTTTTGGTGGTGACAAGTACTGAAATTAGGTATATCTACACAGACGTGGGTTTGCCACAACCATATGGTTACCCTCGACATCGACGAAGGGACAAGGTGATGAGATGATCAGTGTGGATGTAGAATAGATGTTGCAGAACATACATGACAACATTGCTTGACTGACTCACAGGATACCCATGGTGCAAGTTGAGGACTTTCCCAAGGCTATGCAAAGACATGTAGTAGGGGTACCTCATCCGTGGGTTAGGCTATTCAGGAGGTTGGCTAATGCAGTCATATGTTATCATGATCATCACCCAGGACCACATGTATAGATGCCTATGTAGACATTTTGTATTGACCGTGTGTATTTTTGTGGCTTAAAGCCCCATTTTTGTGCTTATTATATTTTGTACTATGAAACCATTTTTGGTCTGTATTCAAAAATAAAAACTAATACTAATTGGTTTGGTATTATACAAATGTGTTTAAATGTGAATGTGATTTAAAGGTTTTATGCTTCTTTATGGATGTGACAAGTGCCATTCTAACACACAATTTGCATATGAATCGACAACATGATTATAAATTCTAGGTATTTGAATGTATGTAATGAAATAAAATTTTCACTCCAATAATATTACCCTAAAGAACCTTCTCAATAATCTAGGATCCCTAACCTGATGCATTCCATTTAACTGTGACACCACTAACTGGGAGTCCCCAATAGATCGGATATTCTTGGAAATGGCATCATGCAATAATTTGATCACAACACTATACTCAACAACATTATTAGATGATGGCCAAAGACAAACACCTCCCGAAGACGCCAACTGACCCTCGGGTGCATATATAACCCAGGAAGCTGAAGCTAGGTTCTAGGTATGGTGGTTGGAACCATCAGTGAAACCTAAATATATCGAAGATCTCGTTGACATCTTCCACAAAAGAGGAAGCATGTCAACAAACCTATAACACTACGAGAAGAAAAAACGAACTATACAAGTTGTATAGTAATATATACAAGATGTCATCCTCGGCTAAATGCTAAGCATAATATTTCTAAAGATAGATCCCATTTCTGGGCTCCTCTAAGGAATTCCCTTCATAAGCCTCCATCTCATAGGCTCCTTTCTCTAGGACACACTTTACCACATAAGGCCCATGCCACATAGGGTTAAACATACCTACCCCAAGAGGTTCATTGAAAATCACATAAAAGGACCTAGTCACCTTCACTAAATTGACAGGGACAGATAGAATTATCATACTACGTTTTAACGCAATGATTATTCACCTCTAGAGCCACCACGACATACCGACACTACTCATCCAAGTGCTCTAAGTGGACCAAATGCTCTTTTAACTCCAAAGTACCTGGTAGGAACTTTATGGCTAGTTTTAATGAAGGAATCTTTCACTCAAAGGTAATACCAACTCCACCCCATGTACTAGATGAAAACGAGAGAATCCAGCAGTCTTGGTTATGGTTCGATAAGTCCACAAGGTAAAGCATGATATGCCAGTTAGTTTTGCCTTGTGTAATGGTTCTTTGTGAAATGGCCTTAAGGGACTTATTAACTACTTCAACCTAGCCATTCGCTTGAGGGTAATAATAAGAAGAGTTCTCTTGCTTATACCCTAGTTTCAAATCTAATTCTACAATCATCTTATTCTGAAAGTGCCTACCATGGTCAGTGACAAGATCCTTCGAGATATCGAACCGAGTGATAATCTGGTTGAACACGAAGTGAGCATCCATCTCACCATCGGATTTAATTGTAGGCATAGTCTTTTCCCATTCCGTGAAGTAGTCTATGTCCACTATAATATTATTGTGCTCCTTGACTGAAACTGGGTTGCAATCCATAAAGTACACCCACCACTTAGTGAAGGGATCGATGATAATAATAGGATATAATAGGGCAGGATGCAAGCGCATATTCCATGCAAACACTTGGCAAGGGTGGAATCACTTGACCGCATTAACACAATATTTGAAGATCAACGACCAATAGTATCCTTCTCGAAGGATTGTTTGGGCTATAGGAATCTCAAATAAATGAACACCACGCACCCCACCGTGGAAATCACTCGGCACAGTCTCAGCCTCATCGTGAGTCAAACAACAATGCAAAATGGAATCCACCCCATGACGATACAATGTGTGGCCGATAATAAGGTAGTTCTTAGAGGTATGACATAGGCATCATTGTTCGTCCCTTGTTAGGTGAGAGGGAACCTTCAAAGTATGCAGATGGATGATAATATCACCATACCAAGGGTCAACAGTCGAAATGAGGAAAATATGCTCATCCACAAATGAATCCTCATGAATTTTATCTTCCTTTAGACTAGGGATATCAGATATAAGCTCCACAAAGATTATCTACCAAAAAAACATTGGATACCCATTTGGTTAAGGGAACCAAATATATGAAATCAACTTTGAGTAGCTTCTCTATCTCAACCTTAAAGGCAGGCCCTTTGCAAGGATTCATTGCACGTAGGCATTGTCGATTAGGTTTAGTGTTTGGATATATTTTGATATCATGTTTGATAATGCAAGTTTCAATTCCTGGAATTTATTCATACAACCAAGCAAAGGCGTCACAAAATTCTTTAAAAAGATCGGCCTATCTCTTGATTTCATCGAGCGAGGATTCCACACCAATGTACACATTCTCAATTTTACCAAGAATCTGAGAGATGTTGATTGAATCATAGGATATAAGTTCCCCATGTTCCCTTCAAAATATATACCATGAGTACCTAATGGGACCACATGGTGACCAACACTCTCGCTTAAGGTCGTCCTAAAGTCACCATGCTCGACCCGTTCAAGCTTCAGGAGAAAGTAAGATCAATGATGCAACTCCTCCAAAGGTTGTTTTAGACCATTCATGGCCTCGAGAATCATTTCATATGAAGGAAATTTCATTGAGGAAATCATACGAGCATGGCGACGCAACCACCCAAGCAAGTAGTGCAAGGAGATCCTCCTCCTCCGTCCGCGAAGAGGAAGGACCAGGGTCTATATCAGGCTTAAGTACAACTTGACACACAACCTCCACTACAGATAATGACATTCTCTTCCTAGTATGTCTAGCATCTTCATCCGAAGTGCTTGGAGAAGGAAGAATCCATGGGTCATCCAGATACATAGTACAAAATGGTACCCAACTCACATGTAGAAAATCACTACTAGGGGTAGAGCCAATAGCTAGGATTGGCATTGAAATATTAAAAATTCCCTTAACGATGGATACATTATGACACCAGCATTCTTATTTTCCAGATGAGAATTATCAATAGTTGGGATAGTTGATCCCAATGATGCAAAGGAACCAGAATTATCAAAATATAGCTGGTCTATTGTCACAATCTGATCCTAAAAATGGAAGTATGCTACTCTAAATACAGATGATACGATTGCTTTCATAGCATAAATCCAGTTTCAACCCAGTAAAATATTGTAGTCAAGGGGTGCATCAAACACCTCAACCTCAACCGGCATGACCTTCCCTCCCAAATGGACATGAAGAGAAGGAATAATTCCATGCAACTGAAATGATCGTCCATCAAACATAGTAAACATGGTTGTCAAATTTGACAACATGGGTGATCCCAAGCCTTTCCAACAATCTAGAGACATCACGGAGGCCGCAATGCCTTCATCAATAATTGTATGTTTAAGGGTGTTGTTGAGACACTCCACATGGACTAGAAATTCCACATGGTAAGGCAAGGGAGGCTGAACCTCGTGGGTTTCAAATATAACTAAGGTGGAGGCATTGGGATCAACTACTCTGAGAGAATATAATAAGGGTATTCGATGTGAAGGACAAGTCTGAAGAACTTCCATAGCTGTCATCAAATAGGGAGTATGGACCAAATCCTCTACAATAGAGTAATGCTGCGAAGATTAAGAATTAGGATTGTGTCCCAAATGTTTAAGGACATCCTTAGGTATGCAAGGTATCTCTTCAGGCTTATCAATCTGCAAAGGAATTTCAGGAGGTGCAGGATCTTTCCCCAGGTTGGGTTGTGACAAACCATAATATTTCAAGAAAGTCACAACATTAGTAGCTAACATCATTTTGATGCAACCATGGCCACCTTTGGTCGCCGACGGGTTTCCATACCCACGAGAACTGCTTCCAGTGTCCATGGTCCTCGAAGCCATTTTTTGATCATGAGGTAAAGGGTCAGTCAACACAACTAGGCTCTATGCGATGTACTTCGAGGAATCCTCAATACGAGGGAACAAGTATGTCAGAAATCAACAAGTATGTCAGAAATCAGTCTAAAATGGGCCTTATAAGAAAATGCGCCAACAATAAATTTTGTGAGTTGGAATTCAGGAACCAATAGAATTTCCATAAAATGAGTCAACCATAATGGTTGAATTGACATATTTGTCATAAAAGAAAACTACTTTTTTTTGTTCGTATTTTTGACATATCTCCCTATGCTTTTACTCAAATTCCAAGCAAGAGAGCTCGTTGGGTGTGGAATTTAATGCCACATCCAACGAGTACCCACACTACATAATTTTGATGAACCCCAATACCCCCAAAAAAAAAATACCTGAAAAAACGTGATGATGACATCATCATCACATTTTTTCAGGTATTTCTTATTTTTGGGGTAGCGGGGTCGGTCAAAAGTATGTAGTGTGGGAAGTCGTTGGATACGGAATTAGAATCCGCATCCAACGAGCTCTCCGCTCAAAATTTGAGTAAAACCACGGGGAGATATGTCAAAAATATGAACAAAAAAGTAGTTTTTTTCATTCTTCCTCCAAAATTAATAACTATTATTTTATTATTTTAACTATTATTTTATTATTTTAACTATTATTTTATTATTTTCCTTAGGAGGCCCATTTTAGACCTCAAATTTCCTCTAATGTGGTCTCCCCCACAAGGTTTGCAACAAAATTTAACATTCTGCTTAGAATTCTTGTCTCCCCCTAGCATTATCCGTATTATTTTCATCATTTTGATTCTCCTCCCTATTCCCACCCCATTTATCATTTCCTCCCTTCCTTCTATCTCTTTGACGTTGTTGGTTACCCTTCTGATATGACGCCTACACTGAGTGTATATCAGCCGACTGGGTGGGAGTGGACAAGGTCATATCATGTCCGGTCGTAAACTGATTAATATAAGAAAAAATCTCGCATTTGACATGTAACCTTGTCTACGACCTTGGTACTTGTGGAGCCAACTATACCATCGACATGTGCCCCAGGATTGAACTTAGGATCAAAGTTCAAACGTGGCACATTAGGGATAATCTCATATAAAATCCTAGATTGAGCATAGATCAAATCCAATTACTGAGCCCTAAAGATAGCATGTTCCTCATTACACACTCTGAATGTCAAAACATCTTTTGTGACATAAGGCAATAAATATTCAAGGAACCATTCCAATAAAAACTCGGGTGGAATGTTGGCCTTAATCAACCTCTTTCCTCGGCGTTATTCTTGAAAATGATAAAAAAATATGCGTGGCTTTATACCGTTGAAATGTCGACAAGAGCTCGGTACAAGCATCATAACGAACTGGTAGTTGAAATTTGTTAAGAAAGGTCATGGATAAGTCATTCAAAGTCTGAGTGGTACCCCTATGTAGCTCTATATACCTTTTCACAGCAGTACCCATGAGGGTGCGTTGAAACAGTCATAAACGAACAGAGTCATGGCTCAATGAATTTGAAGAGCACCATAAATGGAAAGTAGTAACATGCTCTCCATGATCCTCACCATTCTTACCTTCAAACTTTGGAATGCCCGAAGGAAGTTTAGCAGGAATAATCGACCACATCGGATCATGCAACACCAGATCATTGGTCAATTTCGAAAGGTTAGGTAGGTTTAAAGTAGGAAAAAAGGGGAGCCTAGGTTGTCCCAAAGGATTCCATGTCCCCTAAAGAGGTTGGTTCACATAGGGCTGATTGTGATAAAGGTCGTAGCCTTGACCAATCAGATAATAACCCCCTCCCATATGCCCCATATAATTCCGCACGGGGATCTGATGATTTGGTATTCCTTGAGAAGGAGGTGCCATATAACCATAGTTATAAGATTGATAGGTTAGTTTCCCCCCAGACACATAAGGAGGTATATGGCCTCTAGATATGATGGCACTAGCTGTTGCAGGGACAATGTAGTTATGTGAAGCACTACATCCCAAGAGACTGTGCGGTACATAAGGAGGATGTGACATGAGGAAGGAATGTGAAGGAACAGGTATGGTGGACGATGAGACATAGGATGGAATGTAATAAGTGGCCCCAATGTTCACACATCCACTATCACCCTCGAGAGCATGAACCATAGTGTCAAGAATGAATGAAGGGAGCGAAAATCCCCCTACAAATGAAGCAGAGGATGCAATATCATGACCATTCCCAAACCTATGTGCAAGAAAAGGATCACTAGTGCCCCCAAGTCCAACACTAGGATCCGCATTGGGACCGGTGGTAGATGATGGCATAGATGTAGTGAAATCTAACATTTTGAATGTAAACGGACCTATGGTAGAAGCAGTAGGCTGAGTCTCAACACCCGAAATCTCCAAGGAAATCCTCCTATAGGCACGTGCAAAATCTGAAAGCTAGGATCGTGTAGTGTGAGAAGTACCATCCCCCTGAGGGTCCGCATAAACTGGAGTTCCATGTATCCATATGGTTTGTCACCCCATTCCAGATGACATAGATGGAGGGAGATTCGTGTTCTCATAGGTAGTACCCATAATGAGAACCATATGTGAATCAAAGTGTACTAAAGGCTTCCTAGAACATCTATGCCTCTTTCGAGGAGGAGGAGAAGGGTTCCAAGGAGATAATCCTACTAAACGTCGAGATCAGTGAGGTGCTGAAAATCGATCCACAATGACTCAAAATAAAAAAAATACTCAACTAATTATGATACTTAAAGAAAACTAGTGCACAAAGAGAATACCCCTAAGAAAACTAGGTTAGATGCAAACAAGCAGAGAGGGAGGATAAGTGAGCTCCCGAATGCAATAGGTATGTCTCTCCTAGAAGAGGCCTAAGACTCCCATACACTACAAGAAGAGGTGTGTAACCAATTATAGTGGCCATCAGCTTCAACGCATATAGATATTGTGTTGTCCAATCCCTACCTGGCTAGGACACTCCAGAATAACCTCTATAAGTACCCCCTGCGATACCTAGGTAAGGAAACTAAGGTCACCCAATATAACCAATGCTCAGGAAGATAGTCACAGTCGATATCTACCATATGGGTAGGGTTACAAATCTCGAAGCTTGAAAGCACCAAAGGTATCTCAAAATCCCCCAGATATGAGTAATATCCTAGAAATATATCCGGCACTCAACAGAAAGTGAAAATAGGATATCCCCACCACAAACGTGTGTGTTGCCTCATGCTTAACTCCTTTGTAAGAGTAGCCTCCTCAAAACACTAATTATACCAAGGATTTCACTTCTCACCTAAATAGACACCTAGTAGGTTTTTTTCATAGTCTTGGAAATATTTACTCACGACAATGTACTCCAAGACTCTACATTCCTAAACTTGTTTGTACGCCTCTATCAAATAAAAATGTGTAATGAATTTTAATTTAAGTGTTAATTTTAAGGTTGTGATTACTCAAGGGTAATGAACATGCAACTAGTGAGGTTATGACTCAGCAATGAAGTAAATATGCACACCTAAAAAGCAATGCCAAGTGCAACTTCTTTTTAATCATTAAAAAGGGGGTATGCCACTACATGTAATGCAAAAATTTCTTTTCAAATGCCCATGCAATCATTCCTATATGAAAGTTTGATCAATAATTCCATCTAAGCAAACCTAATGCAAGTACCAAATCAATGCATATGCACAATGCAATAAACATGCAAAGATAAAATATTTTTGTATTTTCTTTATAGATGCAATGAAAATGCAAATAAAAAGACCCTACAAATTCCTAGACCTCGTAGCAAGCAATAAACAAACCAAGCAAAACACAGAGACTAAGAAGGACAAGCACTAATAATAAAACAAAAAGGAGATTAAATACAAGAATAAATTTCAAACAAATTCAATGAAAAAGACGTCTTTGTTCACAACATAGGCAGTCAATAGGAAGCACAGGGACCCAGGAAGAATCAACAATATTTACAACCCACCTAGAACCTCCACACATCCAAATCTTAAGCACAAAGAGAGATGTACATGACTGTTCAAGGAACAATAGTGTATGTGCACGATTGTATGTACTGCATCCCACGTATATACACGAATGTAAGTTCTATGACCCACACACACAAAGGAAAATGTGGTAAAAAAGAAGATAAGACTCAAATTACTTCAAGGGACTACTAATAACTTAACCAACGACTGAACACAACACATAAACACAAAGAGAAAATCAAGCCAAGCATGCACCCAAACCCCAACAAAAGGGAAATCCCCATCGAAGTCACCAATAATGTTACAAAGAAGATCTCCTATGGCTTGGGGTGGACCACAATAGATAGGATGACACCAGAAATAAACCCATTTCCAAGCATGCTAAATATACAAGTGAAACTAACACTAAGGGACCAAGGGGGCATACCTTATTATGGACGTTCGAAGTCGATCCCTGTCCAGCTTTCAATCAAAGTTGTACCTACACATTTCCCTCAATAACAACAATATATACAAGCATGATATATGAAAAGAATTAGGATCCAATATAGCATATTATATTCCAATACATAACTAAAGTAATTACATCCATGCCAATAAAAATATTTATAATTACACATGAAATGGACGAGAAATGGATATTTCTATTAATATTTCAAAATCGAGAAACTGAGTCCCTCCACTTGGGACTCCACCACTTCAATCCTCCATACAAAGGCAATCTCACAACAATTAAGGCAATCTTGGGAAATAACACTAATGGTTGCTTCAAGGAAAAAGGTACGCAGACTCAAGTACATAAGAATGGGGCACAATTTGTTGATGTATTTGTAACTTCAAAAGATATTATGATGTATTATCATTGTATGTTGTTGTACCCCCATTAGATATGTGTTTTCCTCCTTGCGGTAGGTCTTTATTGTGTCTAGACCTTGAGGTACAACCTTTGTTGTAAGTCAGGGAAATATTACCCAATGTAACATCACGTAATGTGTATCTGGAGTCTCTATAGGAGAAGTTGGCCCCATTAGGGTAATGGGTCGTCCCTATTCATGTAATAGGTTAGTCACTTGATTAGTATAAATAGGGAGGCACCCTCCCTCATTTATACATACCTCACACTCACTCAAGTTCACATGAGAGAGAGAAAGAGACAAGGGAGGAGAGATAGATAGCTGTTGAATACTTCTTATAACTAGATTTGATCATATTTTGACAATCTTTGTGGTTGTACTATTTTGAGGAAGTTTGTGGGGTTTTCTCCTTTATGGTTTCCACGGTAAAAATATTTTTTTCTTGTGTACCTATTATATCTTATGCATCTTATTGTACTTGTTATTCTTTCAAACAAAGATCCTAATTAAGCTAATAATATCTAGAAAAATTAACATGGTATCAGAGCCTATCTGAAAGAAGGAAGTGTGCAGCAATGAAAACTAGGGCTTCCTAGTTCAAGGTGTTGTCTCCACAGATCATCAAGAAAAGAGGGCTAGGCTAACTCGCTTCAATAGGGCACATCTTTTGGTGGAAGTGGTTTCGTATTTGAATAAGTTTCAATTTTGACCCTATCACTGGTGCCGGGAGAAACTAGGGCATCAAGTTTTAGAGTCTTCTCACCTCACTCTTCAAAAAGTGACCCTATTGAACAACTCACCTCAAGGAGGCACATATTTCTATCCAAACAGAATTCCCAAACTTAAAGTTTGGAAAATTAGGGTTTCTCTAACAAACCCTAGGTCATCCAACTCCAAAACCAGGTTAGAAACCTCAAATAGGTAAAATCTAAATATTTTTTCTTTCCATTTGAGGTTCTCATTTGAAAATATGACTCACCATACTCAGCTTGAGGACAATCTTGGAGGGGCTGATTACTTCCTAGCATGGAAGTACAAAATTTCCCTGATGCTTGAAGAAAATGATTTGGATCAGTACATCATGGAAGAGGTTCCAGAACCAGATGGAGATGAGGCTAAGGCTGCTCATAAGAGGAGCTTGGATAAGTCCAAGATAATTATTTCATATTCTATTAAGGATCACCTCATCCCCCATGTGTCTTAATTCAAGACACCGAAGGAAGTATATGATGCTTTGACAAAGATGTTCGAAGGAAAGAACATCAACCACAAGATGACCTTGAGGAACCAATTGAAGAATGTGAAAATATATAACTATGAGACTATGCAGTATTCCTTCACAAGGGTTTATCAAATCAAAGAACAACTTGAATTAGTTGAAGAGAATGTCGAAGAAGGCAAAATTGTAATGACTACCTTGAATAGTCTCCCTAGATCATGGGACTCATTCATTCAAGGAATCTGTGCAAGAAGGAGGATGATATCTTTCAACAGACTTCGAGAAGAATGTGCACAAGAAGAAGCTCGACTCGTGACAAGAAAAGAGAAGATGGGAGAAACTAAAGATCAAGCTCTCACATTTCACAACATGAAGAACTACAAGAATAAGGAGAAGAAGGAGAATTTTCATCACAATAAGAAGAAGGACAAGAAACAAAAGAATACCAAGAGATATCCTTCCAATGTTTGATGCTATACTTGTGATGAAAAGGGACATTTTGCAAGAGGCTATCCCATCAGGAAAAAGAGACACCATACTCATATTTTCGAAGACAATGAACCGACAAACAAAATATTCAAAAGAGAGAATGATGATTCCAATGAGGATTATATGCTAATATCAACACTTACTGACACTATACACAATGAACCAATTTTTGGTTTGTGGTTAATGGAGCTTCTAAACACATGTCAAGATACAATGAATCATTCGTTAATATGTCTGAACATGAGTCACCTCATAAGGTGAATCTTGGGGATCATTACCAATACCCCATAAAAGGGATTGGAGAAGCTTCATACAAGCTGTACTCTGAGAAATATTTAAAGATCAAGGATGTTCTATGTGTTCCATGTTTGAATAAGAATCTTCTCTCCATCTCTACACTAGATGTAAAGGGAATCAGAGTTGCTTTTTTCGATCGACAAGTTTTGATGTGGCCTAAAGGGAATACAATAGATGATGAAACAATGATTGGAGAAGAAGATGGGGGCTTGTACAAGATAAAGGGATAGCTTGAACAAGCACTAGTTCATGGTTCAATTGAACCAAGCGAACTCTGGAATAGAAGGCTTGCACATGTGCACTACAGAGCACTACCGATGGAAAGCAAAGAAGTATCTTGACTACCAGAGATCTAGGAAAAGCATGAAGTAATTTGCAAAGGATGTGCACAAGGAAATAATGCGAAGAAGACATTTCCTAGTAGTGAGAGAAAGGATAAATGAATAATAGATATATTACACTCATATGTATGCAGGCCCATGTATTCTAGCTCATTAAGCGGGTATGTATACTATGTTTCCTTTATAGATGATTTCTCATGTAAGACTTGGATATATTTCTTGAAAGGGAAAAATGAAGTTTTCAACAAGTTCAAGGAATATAAATCCTTGGTCGAGAACCAAACTGATATGAATATCAAGAATCTACGATCAGATAATGGCGAAGAATTCACCTCGAAAGAACTCAAGGAACTCTGCAAAGAATCTGGGATTAAGAGGGAGTTGAGCACTCCATACAGTCCTCAGCAGAATTTGGTTGCAGAACGAAAGAAATGAACCATCATGGAAAGAGCAAAGGCAATGCTACAGGACCAGGATCTTCCTGTGCATTTTTTGGGCAGAGGAAACACGAACAAATGTGTATGTACAGAATCGCACTCCTCATCGAGTACTTCACAACAAGACTCTGAAATAGGATTTCTCAGGAGAGAAACCAGAAGTCAACCATTTGAGAATATTTGGTTTCCCAGTGTACATACATATCCCAAAGGAGAAAAGGACCAAGATCGATCCCTCTGGGAACAAGGGTATATTCATTGGATACAGTGATACATTAAAGTCCTACTGGATAAACTTACTAAGATTCAAGAAGATCAACATAAGTAGAGATGTAACCTGTTAGTGCCAGAAATTGTTCTCGGACTACAAAAGAACAAGCCAACACAATCTCATAAAATAAAATGAAGTAAAATAGGTTTTTTAGGGTTTTGGTTGTGCAGTTTGTAAACAAGAGGATAAAAACTTCATAAAACTAAAGCAAACACTAAATCATGCACAATTGAAGGACTGAGATGCATAACCTATAAAACATAAACCAGATACAATAATCATAGCACTGAATTCCATCCATAGTTAACAAGCATTTCATGAATAATAACCTCAAACAAGAAATGAATATATCAACTGAGTGATTAAAAAAATCAGAAATGAAACCATCAAATAGGCTAAATAGGGCTTATAGTTGCATATATTTCATAATCAGTCATTCAAAAATACATAAGAGTTTTTTGACACTTAGCTTCATAAACCACAGCTTGATAGCCTCCCCTTGTAACAAAATTCGAATGCTTGGTATTTTTCCAGCCTTACTTTTATCTTGGTTTCTCAGAGACAGTTACATAACAGGAAAAAAAAAACTACTTTAGGTCCTACTACCGAATTGTTCAATAAGACTATAATCATACAAAATAAAATAAATTTTTCACAAACTAACTAATAACCACTATTCTTAAAGCACTTTACAAGTCCTTAGCAGCCTCTGCTAAAATAGCTATCCCTTCTAAAGCTTGAGTCTTTTTTCTTGCTTTCTGGTGATCTACTTCCAAGTCTTCCCTCAATCTTCTATTGGCAGTCACTAATCCCTCATTTGTCTCATGCAGGTACTAGATCTGATATTTGTATTGTTTGATACTCCTCTACAAATTTTCATTTTCATAATCAATGCACTTCCCTTCTGATACTGGATGCATTTCTTCTGGCATCCAAGGGATTTTCAACTTCTTAAAAATATCTTCATCTTCTTCCAATTGCTCTGTCATGGCCACAGGGACTTCTGAATATTCTTTGACTTCAACATTGCATTGGGCTGATTGCTCAGCAACCCTTCCTTTCTCTGCACAAAATCTTGATATAACAGAAGGTTGTTTCTTTAAATCATCTTGATGCTGGTCTAATGTTACCTTCTTTCGAACTTCCTCAAATATATCTGAAATTTTGGTTTCAGTGAAAGCTAATTTATTTTCTGAAATAATTTGCTTCTTACCCTTCATCTCCTTTTCATTTAGTTCTTTATTGTCTTCTAGCTCTTCTTGAGATGAAGAGTCTTCAATGAATGTAATTTTCTTTTGAGCTAGTTTAGGGTTTAACAATTTCTTCATATTCAATCTGAGTCTGTTCTTAGGTCTAGTCTTGGGCCTCCAACCTATCCCAATTTCCCCTAACATGCTTAAAGTTTTTCCTTGATGTTTAATAGAAGCTAGCTGGACAACCTTCCTTTTAATCCCTCGTGAGATTATCTCTTCTTCAGACTGGTTCTGTACATCCTGTTTGGTGTCAATCCTAGCTTCATCTGACAGTGACTTTTCCTCATCTTCAGACTGCACTGTAATAGGAACTTGTTCCTATTCTTTCACATTTTCCTTTACTCCTTGGTTTAGTTCTTCATGAAAAGTATATTTTACAAGCTCTATATCTTTCACTTCTGCCTTTGAAATTTCATTTTCCTCAAAATTGGTATGTTGTTCAACTTCAACATTTTCATTTCCTTGAGTCATAGATTTTTATTGTACATTATCCTCTTCAATCTTGACTGTGGCTCTCTTTTTCAGTTTCTTGACTACATTATGAGCTTTATTCAACTGTCTTTTCTGAGCTTGATCTTCCTTCTCTGTTTGAAATATAGACCAAAATAATAATAATAAATACCATGTTTTCTCCTTCTTTCAAAGCACGGTACTTATGACTAGCTTTATAAGCCCATGATGAAATACAGACTTTTTAGTGTGGTCTTGATGTTCCTTTACCTTGCTAGATATTTTTTGTATACTTTTAAGGAAAAAGAATGGAAGATTCATCTTTGCTTCATGGTTAAGATGCTGCAAAAACCTAAAATGATACTTGAAAACAAATGCAAATCTTCCTTCATGAGTGATATAACTTTGCAGGATTTTTATTGGCTCTCTCCATTCTGGTTTAAATCTCTGGATATGTACTCCTTTACCCCAGTCTGCTACCACACCTGGAAGTAAGTATTTATGTGCATCAAAGGTAAAAGGTACTTTTTAAAACCAATATTCGCCTTCATCTGGGATCTCTGTGGCTTCTACTATCAGTTCTTTGCTCAACTCAATATTCAAGGTGTCAAAAGTAACAATATCTTTATCCAAAAATTGAGCAAACTTATAAGAGACCTTTGTGTGATACCCATCAATTTTCTCAAAAAAGCTTAACCATTCTGCCTCTAAAAACAATCTTGCACAGTCTGGGAAAGTCTGAACCCAAGACATGTCTGAAGGTTCAGATATTTTTGTTTTACCACTTCTTTTCATTTTAAATGACTGTCAAATTGCTTCTTTCAGTAAAGAATTCTAACTCTGTTCAGATCTTTGAAAATTTGACAGACAATGATATGTTGGGAAACTAAACCTCTAAACTGTATTTTATCACTTAAACTGATAAATGTCTTAATTCTATTGACAGAAAATTCGACATTTAGTATCAATTAGGTTTACATACTAGCATTCTTCATTAAATTCCATAATTAATCTTCTATCAGTATAAACCCAAATACATGGAATATGATAGCAATTCGCCTCCTACCTATCAGAATAGTGAATTCAGCTACTAGATTTGCGTTTTCGTGTCTGCTAGGTGTCCAATTCCATTCCTTAATCCTCCTCTGACCGCCACGATAGTTCCAAACAGTCGCCCTTCAAAACCCTAAATTACCAACCTGCTTCAAAACTTGATTACAAACTGCCAAAAATTCACCACGAACTTGTATGCTCTTCATGCGCTTCAGGAGATGCGTAATTCAAGGCGAATTTTCCTCAACCATGGATAATTATCATTATTCCACTACTTTGTATCATAAATTCCAGACCACCACAACTTACCCTAATGATGACTTGCTTGAACTATTAACACCTATCACAATGATCATTCTGGCCGAGAACATGTATCAAATCCATTAACTAGCATGAATGACCTCTCCTATGTGCGAATTTCAAAAAATTTGAACCAAAAATCATGAATTTCAGATAGCGCGATTTTCTTGTAGCGTGCGTGTGTAACTTTTTCAAGCTTGCGCTACAAGAAAACCTGTTTCAATAATTTTCAAAAATACAACTCATAACAAAGGGTTAACTTTGGTTAAATGACTTAGATCAAAACTTTATGATATTTTTTAGGACCTTTAATTCATATAAACATCCTACAAGCCTCGGAACTATGAATTTTGCTAAATAAAACAAAAATTGGAAAAATAAAACTATGAAATCACTTAAATACAAACATAAAAATTAAAGAAAAAGATTTAAACTAATCTAAAATCCAAAATTAAAAATGAACAAAACCATGTTTCGAAAAACATGCAAATGCTTTAAAATGAGAAGCAAAAACAGGCTATAACATAACCTATGATGAAGACTCCACATACTTCAGATCCAAGAGAAAACCTACTCAAGAGGACTAGGAACCCGAAGAGACGAGAGATCGAGGTATGGAGATTGGAGAAGGAATTCCAGAATACCATGAAGATCATGACTTTTCAAAACCACCATAGCCAGTAGAGAGAATTCTTGAGAAGGACTCCCACAAGAGGAAACCAGCATGGGCACGGGAGCTCATATGAGAAGCAGAATGGTATGGCACTCTGGAAGGAATACATAGAGAATGAAAAAGGAAAACACCCTACAATAGGTATGTGGCTCTATTGTGTGGAATCATTGACAGAGAACCTTCCACCCATGAAGAGGCTACAAAAAAGAAATAATGGAAGGATGTTATGATCAAGGAATATCAATCAATCATGAAGAATGATGTCTGGGAGATAGTTTCGAGACTAAAAAAGAATTATGTCATGACTTCAAACTAGATCTACAAGATCAAGCATGCTGCAGATGGCAACATCAAGAAATACAAGGAAAGGTTCGTAGCACGAGGCTTCTCACAGAAAGAAGGCATAGACTACAAAGAGACATTTTCACCCATGGTGAGGTACACTTCCATTAGGACCATACTTGCATTAGCTGGAGTTATGAAATGGAAGATGCACCAAATGGATGTAAAGAAAACCTTCTTGAATGGTGTAGTTGAGGAGGAAGTGTACGCGGAACAATCACTAGGATTCGAGACACATTATAGGAAAACCCATGTGTGAAAATGGAATAAGTCCTGGTATGGATTGAAATAGGAACCAAGGACATGGTACGGCAGGATGGATAGCTTCCTGATGAGCATCGGGATTACCAAGAGTAAATAATATTCTTACCTTTACTTCAAGGTTGAAGACAGAAGACGAGTGATGCTCCTGCTATATGTCGATGACCTGTTTCTAACAGGCGAAGAGGAAATCATTAAAGATGCAAGGAGGAGACTTGCTACAGAGTTTGAGATGAAAGATCGAGGTATCATGCACTACTTCTTAGGCATGGAGGTGTGGCAGAGTGTGGATGGGATATTCCTTGGTCAAGGAAAGTATGCAGTGGATATTATGAAGAGATTTAGAATGTTGGACTTGAAGGAAATATCCACATCTATGGCATATAAATTGAAGCTTCTAAGTGGTGATTTATCTAAGTCGGTTGATTTCATGTTCTATCGTCAAATGATTGGCTCATTGATGTACCTGACGAATACGAGGCCAAACATATGCTTTGCGGTGAAAATCTTGAGCCAGTTCCTAACGAGGTCCGAGACATGTTCACCTGATAGATGCAAATCATGTACTAAGGTACCTAAAAGGTATAGTTTTTTATGGGCTCAAATATGATGCGAATTAGAATATTAACCTACATGGTTATGTTAATTCATATTGGGTAGGTAGCGCCACTGACAAGAAGAGAACTTCTGGTTGTTGCTTCAGTTTGGGATATGGCATGATCTCCTGGCTCAACAGAAAGCAATCATGTGTGGCACTGAGTACAGCCGAGGCAGAGTATGTTGTTTCTTGGTTGGATAGTTGTGAGGCAATGTGGTTGCGAAAGCTACTATCTGACTTGTTTGATCTCCAGTTGGATGTGACTTGCATCTTCTGCGACAATCAGAGTTACGAGAAGCTGTCAGAAAACCCAGTGTTCCATGACAAGTCGAAGCACATCAAGATCAATTTCCACTATATCAGGGATATGGTACAAAGAGGAGAAATAAAGCTCCAGTACATGGAAACAAACAGGCAAATAGCCGATGTGTTTACCAAGCCTCTAGCTAGAGTGAAGTTCAAGTACTTCAGAGAAAGACTTGGAGTGATCTAGAATGAGACCCATTGAAAGAGGGAGTGATATGTTCTATCATAGTTGGAGAGACGAGTTGTATGAGCAAAAAATCCTAGCGAATATCATACGTTTCTAAGACATAATTAGTCCTGATACATTTCTATGATAGAAATAATGAGAGACCAGAAATGAGATAGGTTGTCTGAGCAAGAAAAATACTGGTGAAGCAGAATGCTCAAAAGTAATCATTCTTGTAGGTTGTCCTCAGATGCAATCAGTCCTGGTGAAGCTCACACGTTATTCTTGGACGTAATCAGTCCTGAGACATGTTATTCGAGTGTAAATATGATCCTTGGGGTGGTACGCAGGTTACTCGTATGTAATAAGTCTTGTGGGTTTCCTGAGTGTAAAAATATCCCTGGTGTGGTACGCAGGTTACTCAGATGTAATAAGCCCCGAAGGTTATTTGAATAGAAAATATCCTGGACACAGGTTGTTCAAATGTAATAAGTCCTTGAGGTTGACCTAGAACTTAAAAGTCCTGGTATAGCAGGTTGTTTGGTCTTAATCAGTTGTAATATCCCAAATATTGATATTCTCTAATGTTCTATGATAGTGTTGACTCGTACACTCAATCTCATACAAATTTTCAAAATAACTGTGCATGCAAACTCGCCATGCAAAAATGCCCTAAAATATAGCTAAATTAGTGCTAGCGTTTTGCAGAGAGAAAGTAACACTTACCACTGATATTCTGGCTGATAATGACTCCATAGATAGCTGCATGCATAAGGATCCGGATGGGTGGTCTAATAATGCTCTTTTCCTCCAGTGTTACCGCCCCGTAGTACCATAAAAACCCTCTAGACTGAAGGTGACATTTTTGTAGGAGGGGAGGTCCATTCAGGCTGAAACTTTCTGAGCTTGTCCATCTGTTGATGCCAGAGAGATGGCCTAGCACATGCAGATTTTTGGCTGACTCTAAGTTCCCTAGCAAATTGATTAGCAGTTCTGTTGCTCACGCCCCCAACTGATCTGTTTGGCTGATATCTGCTCCAGGTGAGAAAACTAATGGCTAATAATCACTACATACTGTAGGATAGACCTGTTGAGGTAGAGGAAGCTGACATGCAGAAGAAATACTGGTTTTCATGGTCCCAACGAGTCCTTCTTTGTTTTCCCTACTACTTCCGGCTACAAACGTGGATCTGCTAACAACCCTTCGGAATGTGTTGGATCTCTAAATACTATAGTATATGATGGATGCAATGGATAAACCTGGATTATCTATCCCAATAAGATACTAGGGAAAATATCTCACTGCCAAACCCTCGCTAGCTGAAGACACCATCTCCAACCCCAATTGTCGCATTTGCACGTAGTGTTGTTGCTCGAAACTCCAAAATCAATCAACAATAACAATAGAGATCTCCTTTAGTCCCATAACCCTTCTTAAATAGATCATTATGCACTTTTAGGATTTGCATGTCACTTTTAGGGTTAATGCTAACTTTTGCATGCATTCAATTCTAATTTCAAGTTGACTTTAATACTGAATAAATAAGGCCTGCATGCTCCGCATGCATTAGGATATGAACTCTGATGGCCTTCTTTCTACACTAATGACTTAATAATATTGAATTGATGTACCTTTCTTCTCCTAGTGCTATCAGTCCTAAGTTATTCCCTTTTTATCAAAAACGGAACATTACAGTCCTCCCTCGCCAAGGATTGTTTGTCCTCAATCAATGCCAACGCAACTCCACAATCAATCAAACTGAACCAACTGAATCAAGGGATGATCCCAGGGTCCCAAATTATCCTAGGATATTTGTAGCACCCTATGCTCAAATAACTGCACTGCACGGTACCATCATAAGATATCCCATGGAAGCCTCCTATAAGTAGAGTAACTTACCAGGTTGTAAACAAGGTACCATCACAATTGACCTCCTGAAAGCATCCTATAGGAATCACTAAGCTATCAGTCACTGTAATCCCAGGGTCACAAATCAATCTGAGAATTGCAGAGGTCAAAATGCATCCACTGCTACCTTGTGTAGTATCGACACAAGGAGCATCATGTAGACTCCCAAGTAACGCCATCATTAAACAATGTATCCATCCCTCATAAGGTCTTCCACCTGGATCCCAATGCAAACTTGTGCATATTTCATCCCAAATATCTGAAGGCTCTTGTGGGACTATACCCTTGGCTAGGAATGTCTTCCCAAGAATCGCCCACTCAATAAGACACCAACTCTTAATCTCTCTCCAATCCAACCCCTGAAAAGTACCTTGTCCATAAGCACCATCACAAGGAATAATCCTACCAAGCTGAAATTCTTCCCTTCTGATTTCAACTAGAATGCTCATATACTGTGGGTCAATTTCTCGATCCTGGCCAACTTGTAAAAACCATCCGCCATTATGCAAATGTGGACTTAAGATACTGCAATCCTTGTCTATGTACTCCTGAAGAGGACTGCTTTGAAATGCAATAGTATGTTTCTTCTGCTGCCCCATCAAGAAATCTAACTTCTCTTCAATACTAGATATCCTGACTGTTGACTCGGTATATACAAATCAAAGAACAGTAAGCTCAACACCTCATTGTACTGTGGTGTCTAGGAGTATCTTGGTCCTCTCTTTCATTGCTAGAATTATTTCTTTAACACGTTCAATCTTCTTTTGGTGACTATCATCTGGAAGCTCTATCTCATGCATGTATAAACTCTCCCTAACCTCCATGTGTGATTGCTCACTGTTGTGCCCATTTCCTTGCACCTAATGTATTCCTCCTGTCATAATTGTCTGGACTCCTGCTATAGGTGTTGAAGACTGTACCAACTCCAACTCATCACATGGCTTGTACACAATCTGATTAGCGAATGTGCTTGTGTCACTAGACTCACATGATGGCTCTAATGGTATATCCTCATGCACATCCTCATCATGTACTGTTAACTCCAAATGAAGCTCACCAACAACCTGTACTTCATGCTCATCTTTCTTCCCTCCCCCAACTATGTCTTTAAGGAGATCCTCATCCAAATCCTTGGGATGGCTCCCAAACTTGATGGTGTAATAATCTTGAAAGGACAATGTTGCACATACCTCATCACCTAAGGCTAGATACTCCTCATATCGAGGCAAGTGTTGAAGTACTCCTAACCTCTGCCAATTTCCAGTCAAGATCCTTCTCATTGTCTTCATGTTCTCACAAGCTAGCAAAGAGAAACCTTTGTTCTGACATGCACTTCACCAACATCACTGACATTCATTTGTATGTACACGCATGCATCAACATGCATTTTTATTCAATTGCTATGTGCCCACAACTGGCAAGGATCATGCTCTAATACCATTGTAATATCCCAAATACTAATATTCTTTAATGTTCTATGATAGTGCTGACTCGCACACTCAATCTCATACAAATTTGCAAAATAATTGTGCATGCAAACTCGCCATGCAAAAATGCCCTAAAATATAGCTGAATTAGGGTTAGGGTTTTGCAGAGAGAAATTAACACTTACCACTAATATTCTAGCTGATAATGACTCCAGAGAAGCTGCATGCATAAGGATCTAGATGGGTGGTCTAATAATGCTCTTTTCCTCTAGTGTTACCACCCCACAGTACCATAAAAACCCTCCAAACTGAAGGTGACGTTTTTGTAGGAGGAGAGGTTCGTTCGGTCTGAAACTTTCTGAGCTTGTCCGTCGGCCTCTAAGTGCCCTAACGAATTGATTAGCAGTTCTGCCGATCACGCCCCCAACTGATCTATTTGGTTGATAGCTGCTCCAAGTGAGCAAACTAATGGCTAATAATCACTTCATACTGTAGGATAGGCCTGCTGAGAAAGAGGAAGCTGACATGCGGAGGAAAGACTGGGTTTTATGGTCCCAGCGAATCCTTCTGTGTTTTCCCTGCTACTTCCGGCTGCAAACGTGGATCTGCTAATAACCCTTAGGAATGTGTTGGATCTTTGAATATTGTAGTATATGATGGATGCAATGGATAAACCTGGATGATCTATCCCAATAAGAGACTAGGGTAGATATCTCACTGCCAAACCCTCGCTAGTTGAAAACACCATCTCCAACCCCAACTGTCCCAGCTGCACGCAATGCTGCTGCTCGAAAATCCAAAATCAATCAACAATAAAAATAGAGATTTCCTTTAGTCCCATAACATTTCTTAAATAGATCCTTATGCACTTTTAGGGTTCGCATGTCACTTTTAGAGTTAATGCTCACTTTTGCATGCATGCAATTCTAATTTCAAGTTGACTTTAATACTGAATAAATAAGGCATACATGCTCTGCATGCTTTAGGATATGAACTCTGATGGTATTCTTTCTACACTGATGGATTAATAATACTGAATTGATGTACCTTTCATATCCTAGTGCTATCAGTCCTCAGTTATTCCCTTTTTATCAAAAACGGAACATTACATCAGTCCTTATATATATATCTATATGTGTGTGTGTTCCCATGTTGAGATGATAAGGTCACGAAGCATGTGAGGTGCACCAGGGTGGTTCTCCTTTACTGGTAGAATGCAGGTTTATCATGTAGATATGTAATACACCGAGTGTGCTCCTAAGTGATTCTCTCATAGTAGACTCCTGCAGGTTTTCTTAATGATGTGAAAAGATCCTGACTTACTCCTCTAGTGATATAACGCAGGTGGTATGCATCTGACCTGTTCTCTGTTCTATTTTGTATTTGTGTATGAAAAAAGAGATGAACTAGATACGATCAAATAAAGTTAGGAGATGCAGGTTATTTCTGTGGCAATTTAAAGAAATCTTGAACTGTTCCTATGTGATGGATTTCTCGAGATGTGATGAATACCTGGATGAGGACTAGGCCTACACCCAGCATGAAAAAGGATTGGCTCTGTAGAAACTTTCGATAACAGATAGTACTATTCAATGGTCAATAAGAATATGATGATGACGCTATGACTCCATGATGATGACTTTGCGATGAAGACTTGATCAGATGTGTTGATGACTGTAGAAGAGAGAGAATAGCTTCCTAGTTAAGAGGGAGTGTTGATGTATTGTAACTTCGGAAGATATTTTGATGTATATTATCATTGTATTTTGTTGTACCTCCATTGGAGATGTGTTTTCATCCTTGTAGGATGTATTTATTGTGTCTATACCTTCAGGTACGACCTTCGTTGTAACTCAGGGAAATATTCCCCAGTGTAACATCAGGTAATGTGTATTTGGAGTCTCTTTGGGATAAGTCGGTCCTTTTAGGGTAACATGTCGGCCCCAGACATGCAATAGGTCAGTCACTTGATTAGTATAAATAGGGAGGCACCCTCCCTCATTTATACATACCTCACACTCACTCAAGTTCGCATGAGAGAGAGAAAGAGACAAGGGAGGAGAGATAGATAGTTGCTAAATACTTCTTATTACTAGATTTGATCATCTTCTGACATAGTCTTTGTGACTGTACCATTATGAGGAAATTTGCGAGGTTTTATCCTTTATGGTTTTCTCGATGAAAATATTTGTGTCTTGTGTACCTGTTATATCTTATGCATCTTGATGTACTTGTTATTATTTTATACAAAGATCCTAATTAAGATAATAAGATCTAGAAAAATTAACACAATTCCACTATAGTATATTTTCTCTCAAAGTTCTCCTCCTCTAATGCTTAATAGTAGCTCAATATATAGCCCTTCAATAGGAGGTGAAGGGTCAAAGTGGAGAATTTGTCGACATATGGAATGCCAAGGGACAGGTCCTTCATTACTTAGTAGGGGAAAACTCCAAATTTTGTTTTTTGTTTTTGAGCACATTCCCCGATGTACGTGGGTGACAATGGTGAAAGTTGCATATACGTGGGTTGTAGACTTGTGACCTGCGTATATGTATATATATATATATGTGTGTGTGTGTGTGTGTGTGTGTATGTATGTATGTTGTAGACTTGTGACCTGCGTATATATATATGTGTGTGTGTGTGCGTGTTAAGGGGTTTCACTGGAGCATCACGGACATCGTGAGCAAAAATGGGGTAAAAAGAGTGTACATAGGGATAGGGATAGGCCATCAAAGCATGGTGTATTAGATGTGGGAAATCATGCTATAACAAATGGGGGGATATTAAAGATCATTTATATTACTTAACAGAATTTGCATCTTTGAAAATAAATCCGAGGAGTCAGTTACTGATTTTTCAAAGAGTTTTAATACGATGTATGGAAATATCCTTGCAGAGATAAAGCCAAAAGAGACTTTAGCCTTGCTTGCTTATGCAAATGCTTTTGATGCATATTTTTCATTATTATTGAGAGAAAGAAGACATAATACCCTTATGAATATGCAAGAAGCATCTCTAGAATTTGAATAAAAAATTGGAGCAATAGAAAAATTAGTAAGTCTCAACATGAAGAAGGTGAGAAAAGAAAGAAAAAGGAATTAGGTCCTACTTTTTCAGGTTCAAAAGCAAATGATAATAATATTGATGAAATGTCAAAGATTATTAAAAAATTGTCTTTAAATATTTCTAAGTTGGAAATGGAAAATTAAAATTAAAATAAGTTAAGCCAAGAGAATTATAATCAAAACCCTAACCAATTTAGAAGGCCATTCAATCCCAAATTATTTCCTAGAGATAGGAGGAATGATGACTATCAAAAGGTACAACCTCCTTTTTAGAATAACATGGTGCAAAATAATGAATCTAATGAAATTGATGAACTGGAGATTGACTCACTTAGAACCAAATATTGATAAATTAGATGAGCAACCACAGTCCCATCTGCGTAGAGAAACCATAGTCCCAGCATCATTCCCACCTCTAATGTCATCAATCTCATGCTCTCTTTCCTTCCAAATCACCATGCCTGCTAAAAGTAGCCTACCAAAAATTTTAAATGGAGTATTACGATATAATTACACCCATTAAAAACACTCCCACTTCTTTCTTTTGGCCTATTTTTGCAACATTCTAGGGAAACTTGTGACACCTCCGTTTCCACATTATGACATAGCGGTGCCACCGCATTTTTATATAGGAAAAAGCATGGTGGTATTAATCTGCATAGTAATCTAGGGACTCAAGCACAGTTTCATAAAAGATTAATAACAATAAGACATGAAAATGGTGTAATTGTGCTACAAAATGAGTAGCCTCTCTATATATTCACACAAAGAATGAGTAATACAATACAATATCATGCTGCAAACATGAATGACAAAGCAATTTGAATTCCCAAGGAGGTCATTCGAATTGGATGAGTGAGTCTAGCTTAACTGAATGTAAGCCATAGTCAACACTCCAGTTAACCACTGATCAAAACACTAATCGACTCAACTAAACCCTAACTAAAGTCGAAGTGCAATAAATGACTGAGTCTAACTGAAAGCAGGTCAGACACATGTCACAACAAGCCAACCAACAAGTGGTAGCGCTTCAATGACTCCAATGAACCCCGATGAGGTTAAATGAAGTGTAAGTGAACATCAGAAGTGATTGGAGGCACCTCTGTTGACTCCAGTTCATTAAATAATCAATACATAATCAATTTAATGATGGAGGGCACCTTTACTACTCTGTTTAACTGATTGTAACCATCAATTAGAAATATGGGGCATTAATGACACTTAGATCACCCTCGGAGTGCTCCAGTTAGCCTCCTCGAATCTAGGAGAAGGATAAGTTAGCCTCCTTGACTAAAGGTAGGCGTGGGTGTGATCTAGTTGATGTCATCTAGTGCTCCTCTGATGTCAATTAAGTCAATAATACTTAGGATAGTGGTTTAACTAGGCCAAATTGACCAAAAAGAGTGTGTATGGTGGTAAATGTCTCCAACACCCCCCCTTAAGCTATACTCAGGAGGAGTTAGAAAACATAAAATGCATAAAAAATGCTAGGGCCCTGACAACTAAGGCCATAGGTCACCCTGTACAATGTTGAAACTTAAACAATGCTCAAAAACAAACTAAGTGAGGAAAAGAGGGAAAACCCAGTGGGAAAAACCCCCCCTCAAGCTGAACACTGAAAGTAGTCTAATCACCCTGATGAACTCACCCCCAATAGTGAACAGAGGTAAGTGAACTTCTTTTTTGAGAAGCTCTTGGTGAAGATGTATGCAATCTGCTCATCATTCGGGCAGTATTGCAAAATGATGGTCATGTCATGCACTAGCTCCCTGATATAGTGCATGTGGATCTCTACATGCTTGGTCCTCTGCCTGGTAACTGGATCTACGGATATCTTAATAGGAATTTGATTGTCACAAAAGAGGACAGTGGACAAATTACTACCAAGATCAAACTATGAAAGAATGCTTTGCAAGCATTCACCGCTTATCGATACTTGGCCTCTGCTAAAGATAATGCTATGGCAGCCTAATTTTTGCTATACCAACAAATGGGGCCACCACCAAACATGAATACATATCTAGAAGTAGACTTCCGATCAATAGAATCACCTTCCCAATTGGAATCTGTGTATCCAACTAGCTCTAGCTCGGAGTTTGTAGCATAGTGAATGCCATAGGTCCTAGTTCCCTGAATATACTGGAGGATCCTCTTGGCTGCCTTCCAATGAATATCATGAGGCTGCTGCATGTATCTTGATACAACATTCATGGCACAACAGATATCAGGCCGAGAATGTGTCAAGTACAACAAGCTACCAATCAACGATCGATAGATAGTGCAGTCCATGGGAGGTGTGCTTTTTCCTTCTTCAAGGCTGATCCCTGAAAGGAAAGGGAATGGTGCAGGCCTACATTCAGCCATGTTAAACTTGACTAACAGGTCTGATATTTATTTGGACTGAGTGACCATTATCCCATCATAAGTTTGCTCAATTTCGAGCCCCAAAATTTGTTTTAGGAGCCTCAAATCACTCATTTCAAAGGCATTTTGGAGAGTAGTTTTGATGGCTGAAATGGAAGCAACTATGCTACCTGTGATCAGTAATTCATCAACATATAAAACAATAATAATAAAATAACCATCATACTGATATAAATACACATTTGGATCTGATGTACATCTTTGAAATTTTTGTGAGAGAAGGAAGGCATCCATCTTGGAATACCACTTTCATGGGGCCTATTTTAACTCGTATAGTGACTTCTTTAGCTTGTAAACCAAAGATGGATTAGAGATGTAGCCCTCAGGATGCTTCATGTATATCTCCTCATGAAGATCTCCATGCAGAAATGCTGACTTAACATCCATATGATGCACTTCCCAGTGCTTAGATGTCGAAATTGCCAAAATTAGGCGGATGGAGTCCATTTTTGCAACCGGTGCAAAGGTCTCATGGTACACCTTGGACCTGAGAGAAAAATTTTGCCACCAGCCTTGACTTATATTTTCAATTGCTTCCATCATCAGCAACCTTGGTCCAAAACACCCACTTGCATTGAACCAATTTCCTTCCCGGAGGAAGAGAAACTAGCTCCCAAGTAGTGTTTTTCTGAAGATAATTCATCTCTTCATCCATGGCAACTTTCCATCTCGGATCCTTCCAAGCATGGTAGTAGTATTTTGGGTATGAACTAATCATCAAATAGCAAGTTTTAGACATCAAATTATCAGTACAAGAGAGCGCAATACCTGCTCTTTGGAAATCAGACCGGGTTCTCCTTGGATCATCCGGATTTCCAATGTTATCCCCTGCAGAGGAGAGTGTCTGTTGGGCCCATGTGGGAAGATGATTTTGTAATGATTCAGCATCTAATGTTTTCTGTACACTGATATCAGAAATTAGACTATCCAAATCAGGGTCATCACCCCCAATTTCATCATCCAAATATTTAGTAGAATTGGAAGGAAAATCAGCAGTTTTCTCCTTCATTAGTTCCACCTCCTGAAGAGGCTCATCAAACTTGACACTCCTTTCGATGATGATCTGTTTTGTTTTGATATATAGCAGCTTGAAACCTTTTGATTCATCATGATACCCAATAAATAGACATTTGATGCTTTGTGGTTGCAAAGCCCTTCTTTTATCAAGTGGAATCCAGGCTCATGCAGTGGACCCAAACACTCGTAGGTTCGACACATCCGACTTGTGTCCGAAGTATGCTTCGAAAGGGGTATTCCATTTCATGGATGAGTGTGGAACCCTATTCTGAATGTATTCTACAGCATGCATGGCTTCATCCCACAAATTTGCAGCCAACTTCTTTGATTCCAACATACAGGTGGTCATCTCCTTGAGAGACCGATTCTTCATTTCCACTACTCCGTTCTGCTAGGGAGTGTAGGGAATTGAATGTTGGACCTGAATACCACTTTGGGAGAATATGTGAAGCAACTCATTATTGACATACTCCCCACCATTATCATATCTCAATATCTTGATCTTAAGCCCAGAGGCATTCTCGATCAAGGCCTTCAGTTCAAAGAATTTTTCACATATTTCAAACTTCTTTTTGAGAAAGAAGACCCATGTGTACCTTGAAAAATCATCAATAAAAATTAGAAGATACCTTGATCCATTCATGGATGTGATAGGCATTGGACCACTGATATCAGAATGTATCAGCGCCAATATGCATGCAGCTCGCTCTACCTTCCCCTGATCGTACTTGTGCTCAAGGTGTTTTCCAACCACACAGCCCTTGCAAATTCTAGTGGTTTCCTTGATGACTGGAAGGCCTTCAACCATGGATTTTTTCTGTAATTGCTGCAAATATTTGAAATTTAGATGGCCAAACCTTTCATGCCACATCCTACTAACTTCATTTCCATGAGTTAGCAGAGCTGTGGGATTTGCATCTGCCACAAAGTGAGAGAACTCATAGGCTTTTGCATGATGGTTTGCAAGGCCTTTAGCAATGAGTCTCCCGGATGCAAGTTCCATTAGCTCAACATCATTTGGGCTAAAAGATACTCTCTTAGGCACTCCTGTATCTGTCATTTGATAGACACTAAGGAGATTTTATGCCAGAGACGGTACATACAAAACATTTGAAAAATAGCCATTCTCAAGATCAACCGTACCTTGCCCTTCTGAAATGATGGTGGAGTCATCTCCCATGTGGATGGGAATGGATTTGCCAGCCTCCAAGGATGAAAAGGAGTCTCTTTCAGCCATCATGTGGTTCGAAGCTCCAGAATCAATCAAGAGTGCTTTGGACTTCGAAGTGCTTGCCATGAGGGCATGACCTTTTTCATGTTGTGGTTCCCGATCTTGCTGATCTCTCCTCCAAAAGATTTCCGGAAGATTGATGTGATTTATCTCAAGGAGAGAGGTAGCTTCATCAAGATTCTTCTTCATCCAGGCATGTTTAGGGTGGAAGACCTTCCCGCAGTATGAACACTTGACTTTTTCCTTTCCATGATTCCCTTTTCCTTTGTTCTTCTTTGAGCCGAAAGACTCATCATGATGCTGGTTTTCAACTTTAGGATTAGGAACTTCGAATTTAGTTTTTGGGTTCTTCTGCTGCTTTCCTTTACCCTTTAGATCTTTGGGCCCCGAGACATGGAGGGATTGATCACGGGAGGATATGATGATCCCCATCTGGACAAGCTTATCATGTTCACTTGTTAGGGACTCAATGAAGGCATTAAGTGTAGGCATCATCCATCCAGGGGTTGTGAGCTTCCCACACGGAATGTAGAGACAAAAACTGAATAATCAGCTCCAAGTTTGGATAGTATGGCGAGGATGAGCTGATCATCCTCTTTCTCCACTTTGCATTGCTTCAACAGTAAGACAATGTGCTTGAACTTTGTGAAAAAGTCATTCAAGGTCTCGAAATTGGAATGCTCGAGAGACATCAATTCATTTTCGAGCTGGTAAACTCTCAAATCATCCTGCTTTCCATACAGTGCTTCCAATTTGTCCCAAATTTCCTTTGGAGTCTTCAATCCCGAAAGATGGAAAAGAAGATCCCAAGAAATAGAGAGGCACAAGAATCTGAATGCTTCATCCTTCTTATTCAAGAATCTAGATTTGTCTATTGCAGAACCAGGCTCTTCTTCAGTGTCCATGGTGACCCTATAGAGTCCTCAGGAGCATAGCTGGATCTCCATGTCTCCTTTCCATGAGTGGAAATTGAACGGAGTCAAAATATCTACAGAAGAAGCCATCTAAATCTGCTGGAGCAAATGCTTTTACCTGTTAAAAACCTGAAAATCACAACAAAAGGGGCAATGTAAGGTCGGACAACCTGCACATTTTAGGCTTTCATCACACCCAGCATAGTCAATCAAGCAAGCTTGATCAACAAGTTCTTTACTTGGGTTATTAAGTGGTAAGCCTTGGCTTCTGGTGCAGTGCTGGATTTTTTATCTATTGCTCAATTTTCATGCAAGATCTGTCAAAAACCTTGTTTTTTAGAGATCTAAGCTTCGTCCCACCATGAGCTCTGATACCATATTAATATGCACAGTAATCTAGGGACTCAAGCACAGTCTCATAAAAGATTAATACCAATAAGACATGAAAATGGTGTAATTGTGCTACAAAATGAGTAGCTGCTCTGTATATTCACACAAAGAATGAGTAATACAATACAAGATCATGCTGCAAGCATGAATGACAAAGAAATTTGAATTCCCAAGGAGATCATTTGAATTGAATGAGTGAGTCTAGCTTAACTGAATGTAAGCCATAGTCAACACTCCGGTAAACCACTAATCAAAACCCTACTAAACTCTAACTGAAGTCGGAGTGCAATAAATGACTAAGTCTAACTGAAAGTAGGTCAGACCCATGTCACAGCAAGCCAACCAACAAGTGGTAGAGCTTCAATGACTCCAATGAACCCTGATGAGGTTAACTGAACATCAAAAGTGGTTGGAGGCACCTCTGTTGACTCTAGCTCATTAAATAATCAATAAATAATCAATTTAATGATGGAGGGCACCTTCACTACTCTGTTTAACTTATTGTAACCATCATTTAGCAATATGGGGCATTAATGACACTCAGATCACCCCTGGAGTGCTCCAGTTATCTTCCCCGAATGTAGGACAAGGCTAAGTTAGCCTCCTTGACTGAAGGTAGGCGTGGGTGTGATCTAGTTGATGTCATCTAGTGCTCCTCTTATGTCAATTAAGTCAATAATACTTAGGAGAGTGGTTTAACTAGGCCAAATTGTCCAAAAAGAGTGTGTATGGTGGTAAATGTCTCCAACAGGTGGCACCGCATTTTTCTATAGGAAAAAATGCAGTGTCACCTAAGCACCGCCTTTCCCAAAAAAGGAAAGGAGCGTTACCCAGTAAACACATTTTCCCTTTCGATAAATGATCCCAAAACCCTAAAACATGCATGACATGAGAAAAGGAAACCATGAAAAGATTAGGAATGAGCTTAGGTTTTACTTGGATCTGACGGTTCTGGAAATGGTTGACTGACGGCTTCGCAATCCTCATTTTAAATCTACACCCAAAATGACCTAAATTGCTCTCCGATTGGTAAAAATACAAATGGTGATTAATTTTTACTGTTTACTATGTTTCACTTACTTTTTTAGGGTTTTATTTTGGTTATTTTAATTATTTCATTAAAATTTCCCCTGAAATGTTCAATTAAAGCATAGTTTTTTGTTTTTCAAGAGTCTAATGGTAATTTTAAGTGTGCAGGGTATGGAGAATTGAATTTTTTGGATATGAATGAGTATATTTTTTACCTTTTCATCCTCGAACAAAACGGAAAAAGCTTCTGAGCGCTTGTTATCTCCTAAAATAAATTTATTTTTTATATGATGAAGAATTCAAGTCATGTTATGAAAGATTTAAAGGTGACTAACAAATTGAGGATCCCTGGTTTCGCTATATTTGATAAAATTGAAAGTTTTAGCTTTCAGTGGTTTAGGCGGGTTTTTCAACAGCTCATTAGCCACCGAAAAGCTTTGTTTCGGCAGCTAATAGTTTAACGCAGGATCAGGGTTAACCACCAAAAGCTGGCTCGATCGATTATTTGTTAAAAGGACTTTCGGTGGCTTAAGCGAGGCTTTCAAACAGCTCATTAGCCACCGATAAGCGTTGGTTTTCGTAGATTAGCGAACGGTTGAAGGAGGGCACTAACCATCGAAAGCAAGTGAAATGCGTTGGGGAAAAAGTTGGTTTCGGTGGCTTAGCCGAAAGCATTGATGGTTCATTATCCACCGAAAGGCCTGTATTTCGGCGGTTAAAAGAGGAGATCCGGAGAGATTATAATCCACCGAAAGCCAGTTTTACAAGACCGTTTGGAAATAACGTTTCGGTGGCTTAGGCGAACAGGTCAGCGGTTCATTAGCCACCGAAATATCAGCTTTTGGTAGCTAACAGAAAAAATCCTGGGGGCCCTTAACCACTGAAAAGGCCAAAAGAATAAATGGTTAACTGCCTATCAAATCAAGGCTCGTCAACACAGTAGAAATCGTGAGAGGGCACAATAAAACACCGAAAAGACAGGAAAATTGCATCAAGGCATAAGCAAATGATTGAGGAGGTCGTTGTTTAGCTGATGAGGACCGATGTGACTCAAAACCCTACCCTTCCCTCCATTTGTCCAACGAACTACATAAGATCTCCATTGGGTATCCAGTTTGCATTAAACACGATTGATGGGCAAGTGGTCTCGAAAATATCACCAAAGGCCATCGTCCTCTCACCCAAGAATTTCTCATGCAGTTAAAACCCTCATAATAAGTGCCCAATCCTCCAATACACTCCACCTTCGATTGTATGAATCCTCACCACTAGAAACCACCTCTGAAATTCAGCATGCTAAAACTCTTCCATGGAACTTGAATTGAATTTTTGCAGGCACTCGGGAGCACATTCAACAAAATGAAGAAGGGAGGGCCTGCTCTCAGGCAAGAATTGGGATACATCAGCTACCTGGAAGCACATCCAGAAGTCTTCCAGTTCTTCAAAGATGTTGGCTGCTAAAAATTTTGTGAGAAAGTTCAAGGTTCACACTAGTAGGTGGTTGAGGCATTTGCTCTCTCTTTCGATGGCTCCAAGGCACTCACAGGTAAGGAGGAATTCATGGTGGATGAAGCCCTAATTGCAGAAGTGACTGAACTCCCTAAAACTGGGGATAAGTGGTTTAAAACCACCATTACAAAGGATGTGTAGTTCATATCTTATTTGAATCCTGAACACAGAGGAGTGGTGTGGAAGAAAAATGCCCCATCCACCTGGCTAGAAGAGAGGTGGCAGCAATTACTGAAGGCCATTGTAGTCTATATAACTTGTGAAGGAAGATACAACAGGGCCATGATTTACCATTTCAAACTAATGAACCACTTCACATGAAAGATCCCATTGAATTTACCTTTATACTTACACAGGAGCCTGGAAAAAATGGCACACCAAGCGAAGACTCAGCCAACTAAGATTGCTGGAATATTGTCTCACCATGGTCTTATCCAACTCCTTATCCAAGAATTGTTAAAGAGGAGAAATATGGCATGGGAACTTTCTTGTTTTGGAATGGTTTTGAAACAGGCCTACAGCCAGAAGAGAAGGGGAAGTCTCCTTCGAAAAATTCTAGCACCCCAAGAAGTGGAAAGAGAAAGAGAAGGGCTATATCCCCAACAACAACAGAACAGCCTCCTTCCTCTTCTAAAACCAAGCAGGTCAAAAGAAACCTAGATTTCAGTGAAAAGGGCCAAGAAATCACAGCACATAGTGGGAACATTTTGAACTTACCCTACTCAGATTCAGAAGAGGAAAGAGAGGAAGGTGCTGACCTAGCAGTGCAGGTTGTAGCAGAGATTGAAGAACTCCCATCACCTACACCAAAAGAGCAAGATGAACCAGCAGAGAAGGCTTCCTCTAGCAAGCCCAGGACATAGAGGATAAATCAGTTGCTGAGACAAGTGTATGAAATGGAAATTTTAGAAAGAGAGATAAAAAAAAACAATGCTATATTGACCAAGAGGAATAAGCAGTTGCACGATTCTTTCCTAGAGATGAGAGAAAGGTATATCTTTCTAAAAAGACTAAACAAAAGATATCTAAAGGACAACACTAGGCTGTATAGAATGATCAGGCTTCACAGGCTATAGGTGAAGGATGCCAAACCAAAACCTAGCACTCATCTCACACTGGAAACCGTAGCTGAAGTTGTAGTAAGCCTTCAGCATCCAAAATCAAGCCAGGTTGCTGCTAACCTTCCAAACATTGAGCAGGCTAAACAAAAGGTAAGAAAACAGAACTTAAAAGAATAATTTTGGAGGATGCTTTAAAATTTTTGCAGAACAGGGCTTTCAGTGGCTTAGGCGGATGTTGAAGCAGTTCATTAGCCACCGAAAGCAGCGCTTTCGGCAGCTAACATACTCGACATTTTGATCCCTTAACCACCGAAAGCAGAAAGAGGCACAAGATCAAATTTTGGCACGAAGGACCGGTTTTGGGCAAACATAAATAGCTCAATGATGAAGTATAAAGATGAAGGGCGCTGAAGAACAACATCAGGGAAGGTATGCTTCAGTTTTGCAATTGCATAAAGGAAGAAAGGGTCACAAACACTAAACTGTCTAGTAAAACAGTGACTTATTTAGCAGAGGACCAGTGGTAGTTTATTCCTAGTACTCACTTCAGTTATCAAAAGGTTCAAACAGTGAACGAGTTCTACAGTTAGATAGACTAGTAGTTAAATTAGGATTTTTGACCTAATTATGCAAAAACAATTATTTTGTCTATTTTTAGTAAATCGGATCCATTTTTTCAGGATCCAAGTATCTTTGTAAAGGCTATAAAGCCTAAGTCTTATGTTATTGAAAGGGTTCAACTTCGGGGACTTGTAGACCATTAGTATTTTCAAGCTTCTCATATTGCTCATGACCTAATATAAGCTCTTTTGCTATCATATGTTCAGCTTCCATTTATTGTCTATTCTGTGCTTATTCTTGAATGTGTTGTTCAGGTTTATTCATGTTATTTGATGTCTGATAGTTGTCATCCTATCTGCATGTTGATGATTTAAATTATAAGTACTTTCCTTGTTATGATTAGCCATATATATATATATATATATATATATATATGTTTTCTGTATGAATCTGCCAGCATGATAAGTTCTCCATCTCTGCACCATATTATCAAACCTCTAAACAGTGGTAGTTAGAAGCCTTATCCCTGATTGAGTTTCATGCTTGTCTTGAGAGTGTGAGGTCCTGTAGGTCACCTGAATTGATCCACTTAGAAAACCATAAAAACATTTAAGTTACCAGTCATCCTTGAGCTACAACCTAGAGGAGTTTCCTGGAGTGACGAAGAACCTGGGTATCTATTAAGCGCACATTGCTTTCCCTGGGTTGAGATGGATTATTTGTATGAGTCATAGCATGGATCCACATTTGTATGGTCATGGTTGTGCTCAAATTTGTGTCTATATGGCATATATCTATGTTGTATGTGTGGTAGCTATGTCCAAGTTTGAGTCTTATTCGCATGGATCTACACTGTATTTTAGTAGCCATGATTGTTTGTACTTCACATGGATTTTTGTTGTATTGGCCAGCAGCTATGATGAAATTCATATGAACATGAATCAAAGAGTTGGTTTACTTCAGAATAATCTTGGTTGTTGAACATCTCCAATCAGTGAACTCTTGCCTCGAAGTGATAAGTTGTTCTTACAAATCCTTAACCTATACTATCCATCTAGCCTCATTCTTTAGGGGGGATTCTATTACACATTTCTCGTCATCATCTTATAATGAGAACCAAACATCAAAATTTACCTCAATTCCTCAAGTTGTGAAGTTGGAAATGGGCCAGGATTAGTGATTTCATGCCTTTGTCCACCACCGCACTTTCATTATGTAAAATGTGTGATACCCCTATGTGTAACGCCTTTTTTCCTTGAACCATGAGCGGTGACACCACCACTTTTCTTCATACAATGAGTGGTGCTCCTTGTTTAATGCTCTGTCTCAGTGGACAAAGATAGGTGCTTGAGTTTTAAAGGTAAAAAAAGAAGCTTCGACAAGCTTCTCGAATCTTGGCTTTGTGGCAGCCTCATCCTTACACTTCTGGACCACCTAGGCTCGAGATCCATACTTGTAGGATCTCCCCTCCACCTCACCCATGAGATTCTCAACCTTCCCTATCCTACCATGGCTATAAGTATTATCTCACCCCCCATGGGTAAAGGGGAGGAATATTATGCTACAACATCAAAACTCTGGCCAAATATAGCCAAGGTGAGTGAGCATTTGGTAGACAAGTTTGAAGCTTTGGAGGTAAGGTTTACTTGAGAAGAGACTTCTCAACACTAAGGATTTGGTTGTAATTTCTCTCTCTATTCCATTTATGCAATAAAATTTCATTTCCCATGAATTATATTGTGTCTGAATCATTTATTTCATTGTTGAACTCAGTCATCGGCATAGGATCATATATTGTACTTGGTACTTTGACCTTGTACATGCTTTATTGTGTATTTCTTGCAAGTGAATCTGTGGAGATCAAGCACTCCAAAGGCCAGCATATTACAGTGTATGACAGGTAAAAGAATCCATTCCAAGCATATATTTGATCTTAGGGGAAGTGCTGTTAGTTTTTGTGACTCATTTGTTTTGGCTTCGAGTGTTTCAGGCTAGGGAAATAGCTTCTTTCCGCAAAAGGTGAGTATTTCCAATAACAGACACCAAAAGGCTTATACACTTCAGAACCTAACATAAAAACTCGGAGCAACAAAGAGCAATTCAAGAACATTGTGCACCCAAACCCCAAAGAAAAAATAAGGAACTTCCCTCATGGAGTCGCCAATTTTGTTACGGAGAAGATTTTCTATGGCTTGGGGTGGACCACAACAGACTAAATGACACCATAAATAAACCCATTTTCATATGCAATAGAGATAAAAATAACTAACACAAAGGGATGAAAGGCATACCTTATTCCAGAAGGTTGTATTCGATCCCCGTTGAGCTTTTCAACCACTCTTGTACCTACACTGCATTCTCAACAACAACGAACCAGGAAAGCATGATATATGTTAAAGTGTTAGCCATACTCTAGCATATATAAAACCAATATATATAAATCAAAGTAACTACATCATCCATGGATAAATATCATACATAGTTACACACATACAATGGATGAGAAATGGATATTTATATTGATTATAAACAGATATACAAGTGACAACCTCTGTCGGAACCTTGTCGAAATGGAGAAACCGATTCCTCCACCTTGGCCTCCCCCACTTCAATCCTCCATCTCAATGGCAATCTCACAATGCAAAGGCAATATTGGGAAGAGAAACAATGGATGCTCACAAGGACAAAGGGGATGCATACTCAAGCATATGTGAATGAGGCACAAATGAACTATAGTTTCCTTGCTCTCTTCAATTATCCTCCCCCAATGTATCCAAGGGGCCCAATATATATCCCTTCAATAGGAAGTGAAGGGTCGAGTCGAAGCGTTTCCATGCATATGGATGGCCAAAGGTCAAGTTATTCATGACACAATGAGGAAAACTCCAAAATATTTTATTTTTGGGCACATTTCTCGATGTACGCAAGTCACAGTGGGACAAGTTGCGTGTACACGTGATATCTAAGCTTGTGACTCGTGTATACACATAAATAGGGATTTTTTAAGGTGTTTATTAGAACAACAAGGTTTCTTTTGAGAAAAGGGGGTCCAAAGAGTCTTCAGGGGGGAATGGAAGGCCATAAAAGTGTGATCTACCAAGTGTGGTAAAATCATCTATAACACAAAGGAAATCTAAAAGTGAAGGAGAATAAGCCAAAGTCAGACTCTGAAGATGAAGGTTCTTACGCTACTGATGAAAGCTCAAATTCCAAGAAGAAAGGAAACAAGAAAGGAAGATCAAAGTGTAACTATTGCAGCAAACCTTCTCACAATAAAAAAATATTGTTTTAAGAACAATATGGACATCATGACTCAATTTATCGAAATGAATAACATTGATGTTCCAAATATTGCAAGAAAAGAAGGAAGGGGAAATTATGTTGATCCCCAGGGGCACTCTCACACTACGCAATTCAAAGGTAATGATTGTCATGATTTGGTTTGTAGAATAAATTATTTTCCTGAAATCTCTGATTTTGATACTAATTATGATATATCAGAATCAGAAATCTCCTTGCCTCTGTTGGAAAAGATACCTATCAGTCTCACAGAACCATCTCCTCTCAATACTAGTTTTTATCGCTAGTTTCTGACTTGTCTTCATCAAACCATTTCAAGCTCCATTCAGATTATTCTTACTCTGATTTAGAAGATTATTTGCATGCTGATATGCAGGTTATGACACCCCTATCCCATCCATTTGATTCTCATAAGACCCTACAATCCCAAATTCTTCAGTTGGTAAACTAGACAATTTCATGGTTTCCTATACTATATCACTGGTGAAAGTTGTTATCATGTATTTTTTTTATGTCATTGGTTGGTTGTCCATATAATTGGATATATGTGGGATGTTTTTAAAAACACTTGGATCTGATATAACCCTTATTGGATCGAATTTTAGATCTTTATACTCTCCATATTTTCCCAACTGTCAATGTAAACTAGTTGCACCTAAGTTTCCTACTGTGACTCAACCGGATTTTGGAGCCACTATACCTCGGTTGTTTGTTGCTCCATATGACATAATTTATGGTATTTCAGATCCTAATAATCTATATTACATAAATATAAAGGTTTCACATCAGTTTAGAAAGAAGGTTCATGATCGGGTTCACCATTTTGCAGCTACACTAGAAATTAAGCATGTCGATTTCATTGATGTTATTTGGTTAAAAGATGGTTTCACATATCTCTTTTCCATCTCTGATTTTATGTTTAGATCTGATATTTTTGTTGTCACATCAATAAGCATTAATATGATTCTCCTTCATCACCAAAAGATGACCTTCAAGGGGGTTCTCCTCGTGTTTTTTGTCTACACAGCATTGGAAAACTTATACATGATCAAGGAATCTACAACAACTCTACCAATTTTCTCACCAAGAAGAAGTACATTCATCTTACTCAAGTGAAAAAAAGACAGAGTGAATATATTCATTTAAAATTATGTGCATATCCATTTTTTGAGGAAGGATTTTCCCCATGTAGTTTTTCCTTTTTCCTCATTTTAAATGGATAAAAAGAAAATTACATTTAGATTGTAATGGGTGACCTTTGGTCTTAGTTACCAGGGCCCAGGTTGTCCAAAGTTAGGATTAAATGGGGTGTTAGTATTATTATTAATCCTCTCTTTGACCACATTAATCTATTTGTTCATTTCCCTAGCTTAGGAGGTCTTCATCACTTCACTAGTGCATGGGGAACACGTCTACTAGACATATACCACTTACTACGCCTATCTGCATGCATTTTGGTGCTCCAGGGATCAATCCCTATAATTTAGGAACCCACTCGGAGTGTCACCAATAGTTTCCAACAATTGACTCCAATAGGTATTCAGTTATGTCCAGTTTTTCTCCAATCCCCATCAGTTAGATCACTTCCAGTGTCTCTAGCGCTAGTTTGCATAATTAAAGAGAATATATGTGTCTTTGTTCACCTACCCTCTTGAGTTAACTAGTTGTGGGCCTTTGTTCACCTACCCTCTTCAGTTAATTGGTTACTAACTATTTTAGTGATCTGGAGTTGCACTAGTTAGCTCTAATGGTGATTTTCCCACACTGGGTTATCTCCTAATTCGGTCTAGGTTGATAGATTCAGCTGTCTCTTCAGGTATTCGAATTATTCCTTGATTATTGTATTATATATTCACCCATAATGTGAATATTATTGTATGGAATATTTCTCATATTGTTCTTCAACTCATTGTGTAATAGCAATTATTCTTCTCTATATTTTCTTATGCAATCTATGTGAAGATTATTTTTTGTCCCAAGATCCACCTGTAAGAATCTAATATCATTGTTATTATAGGGTTTGGAACCCTTTATTGGCCCTTTTAGCATGTTTTCTTGAGGATTTACAAGATTTCTCTTTTATGGACCAGACGAATTGCTTCTTTGATGCACATATGGCAGTGTACTTTGCAGATCAAGATGTATCATATTTGAAGGATGAGATTCTTGGTATTAACACAACCTTATTTGGTGATATTCTTCATATTCTAGGGATTGGAACTTCTCTATTGAACATTGTAATTGGTGATTTGAATCCTACTCCTCATATTCTAGTGGTGATTCATAATGACCCTAACAAGATTGTGGCTATTTTTTTGAGAAAGGAAACCACCCTCAACTCTTTTAATGTAGTTCCACTCACAAGTTCATAGGATATGTTCCACAATTTACTTATGATTCCACGAATGTCTCCCAAATTATTATATTGTATCTTATCTTCGCATTATGATGTTAGTCCATTTTTTATGCACTTCTCATGGATTCCTCAATCCCATTGACAAATTGTGCTCCTTGGTGCTCCTTAAGTTTACCAATGTACTTCAATGGCTCATTCTTTCAACTTTCATCACATGCCAAAGACCCCCTTTGCTCAAATATGGGAACATATTGCTATTGGTACGGTGGTTTGGGGAAATTCTATCTTTAGATGGCCCTCGTTCAACAATAAAGGGGGGGAGTGTAATCTATTGCTCACTTATTGGCCTCCTATTCTTCTTTGAGGATGATGTTGTACATAGGGTCAACCCTATGGTGTGATGAGTACCATAAATCCTCTCACGTATTTATTTCAACTACATTCAATCACCTACCTAAGTTGGATATTGATTCACACACCAAATCTCTCATGTAGTTCAATCGTCATAAATCAAGTTTGTATTTGAATTGGGTATTCATAAACCCGCTCTTTTATATATTTTGGATACAATTGTTTATTCTGAGAAGATGGGTACCCACTCCCTTTATGTATTAGAGCTTCCTTATGAGTTTCACTCTCTTAAGTGCATCTGTGTTGGGTGTTCATACACCCACACCCTAGTGTATTTGGGATCTCTCAATTGTGTTCAAGCTCTTAGATTATACTTAAGCTCTTGTCTTAGTTATGTTAATTCTAAAGTGTATTTGTGTTAGGTATTCATACAACCACTCCCTTGTTGTTCTTGAATTTCCTAGTTGTGTTTGAGATCTTTAAGTTATTTGGAAGATGGAATTTCTACTCTCATTCCTAAAATAGTTTATCTTATTAGATTTGGGTACTTCCATCTCTTTTCAATTACAAGGTGTTTTTTCCAACACATCTTTAGATGGGCAGCTCAATGGAAATATTAGTCTAGTCACATGTGCAATATAATAGGGAGATGTCTTCATGCCATCCTCTATTGGATAAGTGGGTCAATGATCATGTTTCATAATGGATGAGCAGTTCAATAATCACTTCCCTCCAAGGGATGAGCATCTCAAAGTTGAGTCCTATTACTTATATTCAAGGTGTTCCTTCCAACACACATTTATCGAATCACAGTTTGATATTGTATCCTTCTAGATGATGAGTTGTGGGTGCATTTTTCTATCTAGTCAAGTCATCTCAAACCCATTGTCTTCTTTTATCTATGATTGGAATTACAATGATTTGGGTATCCACACTCACTTTTATTCCTACTCTCTCCTGTATTTATGTCTCTTTACAAAACTCCATTATCAGATTGCTAGATCATGTGGCATGTTCCCCCAAATGATGAATAGTTCAGCAGTGGCATTTCTTTAAGAGTTAGGTAGTTCTATGATGGTTGGGTAATCATAAAATGCTCCACATTTGTATTGGGTTGGGTCATTAGAAACCCATTCTCTCTTCTTCCATATATTATTGAATCTGCATTGAGTTGGGTATGCCCGCTAGCTTTTCTCACTTCTACTCATGCATTTTGCTAGTACTTCCTTGTTAGATGGCCAAAAAAATATCATGTGTCTCCAATTATGAATGGTGGCATTTCCTCTGGGAATGAGAAATTCTATGACGATGGTTGGGTCTTCATATACCCATCCACACTTGTAATTAAGTTGGGACATCTCATACATGCTTTCCTTTATATTTCAGCTATGGTTGTATCCCTACTGAGTTGAGTATACCCACTTATTTTGCACTTTATCATCATTCTTCATATCCACATGCTAAGATTAAGGGGAGTGTTGGAATGATGGTTGTAACACCCCGGTTTTGACCCTATTTGCATTAAATGTATAGGATGTATATATTGTAATTAATCGAGGTGTAGAGCTAAAGGAAAAAGCCTTACCATCGATTTAGTGTTTAATGTTCTGGCGATTAAAATTGTTGCCGATGGTATATCGTGATATCCGACACATTATATCGTCCCCTTGACCCCCATCGTCCCCCTGAGACAGTCGTTCTTTGAGGAAGAAAATTCTGTGTTTTGGGAAAAGTTGTCATTTTATGAATTTTCCAAGAGAAGGTAAGTAATTCTGATTTGTATAAATGTTATGCAGCTAACAGTTGTGTTACTAACACGTTTGTAGAATCATAGACACCTTCAAGGGTAGTATTCCTGGTAGTGCGTTTTGGTAAAGTAAGTTGTGTTTCAGCCATGAGAACCCATGACAGATATGATGCTCGGAATTCCTACGAGCGTGCACAAGATGCCATGGGAGAAAATGTCCGAGTTGGAAATGATGACATAGAGTCTAATGGAAGGAGATTCCAAGAGACACCGCCAGATATTGCAGCCACCATGAGAAGCTTGATTAAAGCCCAGGAAGAGCAACATCAGTTGAATGCTGCTATGTTGCAGAATTTGACAGACTTGAAAAGAAAGATAGACACTGGATAGGGTATAGTAAAACTAGAAGGCAGTAAGAGCAGTACCAGGAGAAGAAGAAGGACTTCTAGTAGATCATCTGACTTAGAAGAATCCAGTGGGGATTCAAGCTCTTCTTCTCGTAAGGGAAAGAGAAAGAAGCACCATAGGGATCACTCTCAAGATTAATTTAATAAGGCTAAACCTCCTACATTTGACGTTGAGGTAAAGACTAGACAAGAGGCTGAAGCTTGGCTTCTTGGGATAAAGAAGTACTTCCAAGTTCAGGATTATTCGGGAAACATGAAGGCAAGGATTGCCATATTCAATTTGAATGGGAGAGCATCCATTTGGTGGGAACACTTCAAGAAAGTAAAGAGGATCAGTGAAAGGAGACTTAAGTGGAAAAAATTCAAGAAGTATTTCAAGCAGAAGTACCTCTCTAACATGTATTATGATGACAAGATTAAGGAGTTCCATGAGCTGAGATTGGGACAGCAGACCATGGAAGAGTATGCAAATAATTTCTTGGAGATGTTGAGGTATTTCAGCTATATCAAATATGAGAAGGTGAAGATACAGTGTTTCTTGAGTGGATTGCCTCAATCTTACAAAGACAGAATTGAGTTTTATGAACCTAGAACTCTTGAAGAAGCAATAAGGAAGGCTAAGTATTGCTATGAGCAAAGCAAAGGTCAACCTGATTACCATAAGGCATGGAAGGACAAGAAGAATGAGAAGTTTGACCAAAGAAAGAAAGGTTTCAAACCTTCTAACTTCAAGAATCAGCAGAAGTAGCCATCCCAAGCTACAAGTAAGCCAGTTGGAGTGATAGGAGAAAATCCTACAGATCCACAACAGAGAGTCAATGTTGGAAATGTGAAGGACCCCACATGCGCAGAAGTTTCCTACTCGAGAATGAGAGTGCAAGGCCAGCTTACAACATTCAAGAAGCAGAAACAGTGGGTCAAGTAGCAAGCGTTGTCCCTAGGATTTATGCAGCACTAGAGGACCGCTAGGTAGATCACCAGTCAACTGTGGTTGAAGTTGCAGGTAAGATTGTTGAGCAATCTGTTTCTATTTTGATTGACCCTGGTTCTACTCACAGTTACATTATCCCTAGAGTAGTGGAGATTTGTGCTTTTAAGAAAGTAAAGCATAGAAAATCTTGGTTAGTTCAGCTAGCCACTGGAACTAAGAGAAAGGTTAGTGAAGTGGTAGAGAAATGTCCATTGGTCATGAAAGGATTGGTCACTTGTGTAGATCTAAATGTTCTACCACTTGGTTCCTATTATGTTCTCATTGGAATGGATTGGTTATAAGCTCACAAGGTAAAGCTTGACTGTTACAATAAGACTTTCGAATGCATGGATGAAGAAGGGAATGCAGTAGTGGTAAAAGGTATTCCAAAGGTGATTTCAGTAAGGCAGGTTTCAACAATGCAGTTGAAGAAGTTCTGTAGGAAAGGTTTCCAGTTGTATACAACTCATATTTTGGAGGCAACAGGGGATGAAACTCCTAGGTTGGAGGACTATCAGGTGTTACAGTATTTCAAGGATGTGTTTCCTGATGAGATTCCAGGGCTTCCTCCAAAGAGGGACATTGATTTCACAATTGAACTTGTGCCAGGAGCAGCACCTGTGTCCAAGACACCCTACAGGATGAGTACACCAAAGATGCTAGAAGTGAAGATGCAACTGCAAGAGTTGTTGGAAAAGAAGTATATCAGGCCAAGTGTGTCTCCTTGGGGAGCACCAGTTTTGTTTGTAAAGAAGAAAGATGGTACACTCAGGTTGTGTATTGATTACAGACAATTGAACAAGGTTACTGTGAAGAATAAATATCATTTTCCTAGGATTGATGACCTCTTTGATCAAATGAGAGGAGAAAAGGTATTTTCCAAGATTGACTTGAGGTCTGGTTACCATCATGTGAGAATCAAGGATGAAGACATTCATAAGACAGCCTTCAGAACAAGGTATGGACATTATGAGTTTGTAGTGGTACCATTTGGTCTCACAAATGCACCAGCTACATTTATGTGCCTTATGAATAGTGTCTTTAGCAGGTATTTGGACAAGTTTGTTCTTGTTTTCCTTGATGACATTCTTATTTATTCTAAGAATGAGGAAGAGCATGAAGAGCATTTGAGATTGACATTACAATTTCTCAGGGAGCATCAGCTGTATGCAAAGCTGAGCAAGTGTGACTTCTATAGAGATGAATTCAATATTTGGGTCACATTATCTTAGAAGAGGGTATATCTGTGGAACTTGAAAAGATTGAAGCGATTGTGAATTGGCCTACACCAAGAAATGTGACAGATGTAAGATATTTTATGGGACTTGCGGGATACTACAGGAGATTCATTGAAGGATTCTCCAAAGTTGCACATGCCATCACTTCTTTGCAAAAGAAGGGGATAAAGTTTGAATGGACATCGAGGTGTGAAGAAAGCTTCCAACAGTTGAAGAATCTTCTCACCAGTTCACCAGTATTGAAAGTTGCAGTTCCAGAGAAAGATTTTGTGGTGTGTACCGATGCATGCGGACAAGGGCTTGGAGGAGTCCTTATGCAAGACAATCACGTGATATGTTACGAGTCGAGAAAGCTAAAGGAGAATGAGAAGAACTATGCCACTCATGATCTAGAGCTTGCAGCCATAGTACATGATCTCAAGATGTAGAGGCATTACTTGATGGGTAGAAGATTTGAACTAAGGACAAACCATTGTGGTCTGAAGTATCTATTTGATCAGCCTACTCTGAATGCTAGGCAAGCGAGATGGCTAGAGTTTTTATGTGAGTTTGATTTAGAAATCAAGAACATAAAGGGAAAAGAGAATAAGGTAGTTGATGCACTCAGCAGGAAGGTGTAGGAAATGCATGTGGCATCTCTTAGTATTTTCCAATCAGATTTGAGGCAGCAGATTGTTAATCGTACTGCTGGAGATGAATTGTATGAGCCGGTAAAATATAAGTTGCAGCAGCAAAGTCTTGAGAAGAGGTATGAGGGATATAAATTGGAAGAGGATGGAATTCTTACTTATAAAGGCAGAATTTATATTCCAAATGTAGCAGAGTTGAGCAGAGTTGTTATGGATGAAATCCATCAAGCTCCCTATTTTGGTCACCCAGGATACCAGAAGACAATTGCTACCGCCAGAAAATAGTACTTTTGGCCAGGAATGAAAAAGGACATGGCTGAATACATTTCAAGGTGCATGAAATGTCAGCAGGTAAAGCTTGAGCATCAACATCCCATAGGTTTGTTGCAGCCTTTGCCAGTTCCAGAATGGAAATGGGAAGTTATTTCCATGGATTTTATTACGGGATTGCCAATGACTTGGAGACAACATGATTCCATCATGGTTGTGGTAGACAAGTTGACAAAGGTAGCACATTTTATACCAGTTAAGTCTACGCATAAGACTGATGACATTGCAAAGATATTCATGAAGGAGATTTTCAAATTGCATGGATTGCCTAAGGAAATAGTCTCTGACAGAGATGTCAAGTTCACTTCCAATTTTTGGAAGGGGTTGTTTACAGATTTGGGTACGAAGCTAAACTTCAGCACTGCATACCATCCTCAGATAGATGGGCAGACAGAGAGAGTTAATCAGGTGCTTGAAGATATGCTTCGCATGTACGTGATGGACAAACCAACCAAGTGGGAAGATTAATTACACTTGGTAGAGTTTGCTTATAAAAATGGACAGCATGCATCCTTGGGAATGATTCGGTGTGAAGCTTTGTATGGAAGAAGGTGTAGGACACCAGTGACTTGGGATAATCCAGTGAATAGGGTTGTGCTTGGTCCTAAATTACTCAAATAAATGGAGCAGGAGGTTGTAAAGATCAGGCAGAATCTGAAAGCAAAACAGGACAGACAGAAAAAGCTATGCAGATAATCATAGGGTGAACAGGGAGTTCAGTGTTGGGGATCATGTTTACCTCAGAGTGAGGGAAAAGAAGAGTTCCTTGAAGCTTGGAATTTGTGCCAAGCTATCACCAAGATATTGTGGGTTGTTTGAAGTGCTTGAAAGAATAGGGTCGGTTGCATATAGACTTGCATTGCCTACTAGCACTAGAGCTCATAATGTTTTTCATGTTTCTTTTCTTAAGAAATATGTACATGATCCTAACCATGTGATAAATTGGGATGTGATTCATGTCGAACCTAAGGGAGAGTTCCAAATCGAGCCAATGCGCATCCTCGACAGGAAGGTCACAATGCTCTGGAACCGAGCCATAGGGAAAGTAAAGGTGCAATGGGAGCACTATGGGAATAAAGAGGCTACATGGGAGCTGGAGGATGCCATGTTATTGGCACATCCATTTTTGTTCAACTCTGCAGAACACTGAGGCGGTACCAGTGTGGCATTTTGTTCAATTTTGTAAAGCGTTGAGGACAATGCTATTGAAGGGGGAGGGGAATGTAACACCCCGGTTTTGACCCTATTTGCATTAAATGTATAGGATGTATATATTGTAATTAGTCGTGGTGTGGAGCTAAAGGCAAAATCCCCACCATCGATTTAGTGTTTAATGTTCCGGCGATTAAAATCATTGCCGATGGTATATCGTGATATCCGGCACATTATAATTTTTGCATCATGTAATTATGCATTTTAATTAAAATAAACCCCAACCAGCTATGTCAATGCAACCATGATGAAAAGGGAATGATTTTCCTAAGGATAGGGAGGGAAATTATTAAACTTTGGGCCAATGGGGAAAAGCCAAGTGTCAGCTGTTAAACCCATTTAGTTGTCACCCACCCTTTTGACTTACTCACTTTCCCTTGTCTCAATCAATCAACTACCACATTAAAACCTCTGATGTTAGTTGGGCAGTGGTGTGTGGCGGTACTGTCAGTCCTTGCCCACACACACACTCCACTAGCAGACTCGTTCACCCTCACGTGGGTAGGAAGAGACGAGAAGACCCCATTCTTGCATTCTTTCCCATCCTCATGTAGAGACGGTCATTCTTCTCCTCATGCACAGGTCTTGGCATATTACTCACGTAGAGAGCTGGGAGAGCAGCCTCACGGGCACAATTTTGCTGTGTGTGTGAATTTCGTGGTTGGGGGATTTTGATGTGTGTATTTCTCTTTGTTGTGGCTCTAACCATGTGAATTCACCTCCACGTTGGTTGTTTTTCCTTCCTTGCGTAGCTGAGAAATTGATTGTCGTTGGTTTCCCCACAGATTTTGGTTTGTTGTGGGTTCATTTACATTTGTGGGTTGTTGTGGGTTCTTGTTGAGTCGTTTTTTCCACGATAGGGCCAAGAATGACTCAAGAATCGAATTCCCCAGTCAGAGCTGTGTATTACCTAAATTGTCACCTCGGTTGTTCTGTGGTGTTGATTTTCTTCCCCAGAGCTGTGAATTGCTTGTTTTGTTGTGTGTATGTAGTGGTTGGTCTTGGATTGTGTTGGAGTGGGAATGAAGGCTTGGTATGCTTGATAAACCTAGTGTGTTTGGGAGACACATAGACAGAGCTAGAGGGATGGATTTCTTCTCCACAACCCCTGAATAGCACTGGAAGGGAAGTTAGGGCTTGAGGGACTGTGTAGTAGAGAAGGGACTGATTCCTTGTGTTGGGTGTGTCTGGGTGTCCTAGAAGTCAGGCTAGTTCTGGTGTAGGTGTCCTTAGCTCTTCACTGAGCCCACCAGCTTAGCATTCATCTTTTCCCAGCTCCCTGATGGCCTGATAAACCCAACTGTGTTGGATTTGTTGATTTGTGTACCTTTGTCTATGTGTGAGCCTGCTTAGTTCCTTATTCCTTGAGGAATCATGCCCAGCTCGGGGGTGGCAGTGTTGTTGAGAGATTAAGGAGCACATTGGCCTATGGTTGGGTGGAACGTTGCAGCGATGTAGCTGGTTGTGGGACAAGCTCTTCATAACATAAGTATTCTTATGTTCAATCTATGCAATCATATTTGATGTTTAATGAATTACGATGAACATGTTGAATGCCTAAATGTATGTTTTGCTTCCGCTGTATGCTGAATAATTATGCATCTCTGCATGTTTTACTTCAAATCATTTCATTTTTTTTATGTATGTACATGTTCATGGGGCTAGTTTCCCAGATAGTTAATGGTATGGTAGCATCCTCTTCACCGGTCGGGGGGTCGGGGACGTTACAATGGTAATCTTCACTTTTGGTGAATTTATGGTTAAGCACCCTCTTTATTATATCACTGGTTTAAGGATTATGATTTCAACTAATCAACATTATTTTAGATTATTCTAGATTACTAAGACCGACCTAATAATTATAAGGGCTCATAATTCATAACCCCCTACTAGGGGAAGATTCCCCGACCTTATGATTTTTGTTTAAGTACACAACACACTCTTCATTTGTAATATCTTCTCATCATAATGTTTTAGAAGTGATTGATTGTTGTAGCCTGCAGCCTCCCACATCTTGTCTTCTCTTTTTATACTATTGCATTACACTTGTGTTTATGGATGATGTTGATTTAGGGTTTGTGGGTGGTTTCTTTTAATCCCTCTTCATGTTTGTGATATCAACATTTAATGCTCCAAACTTTCTTAGGAAACCCACACAAATTATAGGGTCTTGATACAATGGACATTTACAATTTACAAAACCTATATACATAATAGACAATGTATATATGAAAACATTATTTAGGATTACACCTTCTCTCCTTGTTGAACCTCCAAAGAAACAAAGAAAATTCTCAAATATTCATCATATACAATAGGGAAATAGAAATGGAAGAAAATAATACCCACCATTGAAGATATGAAATAACCTCGTCATGAAGACATGTTTTGTGTTGTCAGTTGACTAGTTATGTGTTATGATTAACAGGAGATATCAAATGGAACCAACCATGAAAACCCTAATACAACAATAATAAATAAACAATAGTACATCATTGCTAATGCACTAGAGAGAGAAAGAGAGCACTAGTGTGCTATAGAGGAATATTAAGTGTGCTAAAGAGAGTGAGCCATAGCCATATCCATAAGAGTGCATAATAGAGAGCCATAAGTCCATAACACAATAACATGCAAAAGAGACTGCAATAGAAATGGTGCCCTTACGTAAAGAAGTTATGAAAAGTGACCACTTGAGAGAATAATACCAATGAGAGTTAGTGTATTTATACACCATCCAAGAGGTAGGGCACTTACCCCAAGAAGCCTTGATTATATGGCCTCGACCTAAAATAGCCAAAGTGATTAATCTTAAAAATAATGCAATTAATTTTACAATAAGAAAGGATCGTGAACTAAATGAAGATAAAACCCACAAGTTTAGCATACCCCCTTAATATGAACAAGGATGCATGAAGAGAAGTAAATATATCACCTATCCCCCTTTCATGGAAAATATTCCACACCAATTCGCTTCCACAATTTGATGAAGGTAGAGTTTCGCAAAGATATGGTGAAGATGTCAAAAAGTTGACCTATTGAAGGAACAAAGAGTTTCTCTTGAGCATAGATTTGCCTAATGTAATGCATACAAAATTCAATGTTCTTAGTCTAATGATGACCCACAAGATTACGAGCATGTTTATTGTCACAAAATAAAGCAGTGGGGGTTTATTGAGGGAAACCTAATTGTTCAAGAATCATTTGCATCCAAGCTAGGTGATTCTTGACTTGGATAACACTAGCATATCCAAATTTTATGAATAAGAGACCTATAACCCATTGTTTCTTTCTTCAAACACCAACAAACCAATTAAAAATCAAGAGTAAACAAATATCTAAAACTATATCCTCGTTCATCAAGATCTTCGGCCTAATCACCAAAGAAGCCTTGAAGAGGGATAGAAGTTTCAACTGGGCAATGTTTTCCCATGTGGGTGGTTCCTTTCAGATAGTGCGAAATTCATTTGGTTTCCTGCCAATGACTCTCATAAAATACTACATATACCAAGATCACGTGCTGACAACAAAGGAAATGTCTAGATAAGTTTGAGTAAGGTAGAGTAAAGAACCTATCAAATATGGATAGATGGTATCATCAAATTAGGGTGAAGGGCACTTGGCCTGGAATTCCATCCCAGAAGAAATAAAGGTACATAGTACTATGAGAGATCTTGTGTACACTGAGGTTGAGAGAGAAATCCTAGGAGACTCATAGGAAATTTGGACTCCCAGAAAAATAGAAGTGGGAAAATCAATTATCTCAAAGGATTCTTGGACCTGTAGCTTCATTTATTTGATCATAGATGATGAATGATTGGTCAAGATGATATCATTCACATAGAGCATAATGATGAGGATTTGACCATCGTAATGATGAATATGAATATAATGTTCAACCTCAAGTTAGTGAAGCCAAAATTGAGAAAGGATTTTTTGATCCTCATACCAAGCTCAAGGTACCCACTTAAGCAAAGACAATATTTCTTGAGTTTACAAACTAATGGTGTAAACTCATGTTCCACAAATCCTAGTGACTATTACATACAAATTTCCACTTGAAGGTCTCCATGGATAAAGGCATTTTTTACCTCTATTTGGTGAACTTCCCAATTTAGTGAAGCACTTATAGATACTATCATCTAGATTGAGTACATTCTAACAACTAGAGCAAAATCCTCAAAGTAGTGAATACCCTCCTTATGTGAAAGTCCCTCAGAAACTAACTTTGTTTTCTATTTGTCAACATGTGCACTAGTACTATATTTTATTTTGTAGACCTATTTGCAACTAACAATAATATTACCCTGGGTAAGGGAACCAATTCCCAAGTCTTATTCTTAATTAGAGCATCATATTTAGTGGACATAGTAGTCTTCCACTTTGGATAATATTTATCTTGTTTATAAGTGGTATAATCATGAGGCTTCCAACAATGTCCCATTTCTTCGTCAAGTGGAATAAGATTAAGAGAGCCCATAAGAGTGGATATGGCCTACTTGGGCATAAGTCATGAGCTAGAAGGAGAAAGAGTAGATGGATAAAGGGAACAAGTCAAGAGGTCATCATGAATATTATCGAAAAAAGGAATGTTGTATGGGGCATCCTAGAGAGAAGATAAGACTTTAGCAAAACATGTTTTGGACGAGTCAACAATACATCTTTGTCATTAATTTTTGTTTATGGAACACTATACCAAGAGTGATTGAGGAAACATTCACAAGAGAAAGGATAATCATTAGTATGTGAATAGAAGTGGTCCACGTCTAAAACATGCTAAGAGTCATCAAGAGATAAATCATTTGCAAAAAGCTATGAAAAGATCTTGGAAAACCATAAGAAATAACTTCATCAAACATAATATCCCCATGTTCAAATACTTTGTGAGTGGAAGAATCATATAGTAAAAATGCTTTGAATACTTCACTATAACCCACTAGAATGCAATGCTAACTTTTAGATTTCAATTTTTTTTCCTTTCTTTTAAAATATGGCCCCATGCACTTGATCCAAAAATTCTAAAGTATGAAACTAAAGGTTTGTAACCATACCATTCCATAAGAAGTTGTGCCTTGAATTTCCCAAGTAGGTGTCCAATTGATGACATGGGGTACAAAAACAACTACTTCCCCCATAAAATTAAGCTTCATTTGCTTCAAGTGAAGCATATGATGAGCCATTTCCATTATCGCTCTATTCTTTTAGTTTTCTACTTCATTTTTTCATAGAAGATTCCTCGACCAAGAGATGCCAAGAAATTTGAGAAATGTTAGGAAACCACCATTGAAATATTATAACCATGATCAATCCCCATACATTTGATCCTTTCCTCACTTTGATTTTCCACTAATGATTTAAATATTTTAATTTCCAAAAGACTTTATCCTTGGATAAAATGGTTTATACCCAAAGGAAGCGAGACAAATCATCAATGAAGGTGAGGAAGTACTTTCATCCTCCAAGACGAATGGTCATAATTCCATAAATGTTAGTATCAACCAACTCAAGAGGTTAAGTAGTTTGCCTCACTAAATCCTTAAGAAAGGATGCTTTATGGTGTTTGTTGGATCTCCCAAATGTCCTATTTTCATCATATTTTCCCTACACTATTCCTCGCATTCATCCCTATTTATCACTCCATTAACCATTTCCTATACTATTTTCATAAATAAAATGGGTTACCTTGTATTTTCCAAATTTATTTATTTTTAAGTATTTTAAGAGAATTTATGATTAAATATTAGAAAATTAACATGTTTTCATTTATATCTCAAAGTTGTGTGAGATTTGTGATGTGTAGGAATATTTCAAGATTTTCAATAAATGGATTATTCAAAAGCTTCTCAAATATTTCCTCCACCTTTTCAAGATTTGGAGATAAATTATTCAAGATAATTCCAAAGAGGAATATCATGAGAGAATTTGTGAGGATTTGTGAGGATTCGAAGGGATAAATATTTTGTAATTATGGAAAATAGGTTGAGATAAAAGTGGATATATATTTCAAAACAATCATGTATAAATAAGAGGGTTTTCTCCTCATTTGAGAAGGAGGCCTCTTTAGTGGTGTGGAAGTAGAGAAATAATTTATGTCTTTTAGAGTTAGTCATGGATTTGAGATTTGATAATTTTGTAATGGATTTGATGTTTTAGAATAAATACTTTGATTTCTCCATATTGATTTTGATTTATTTATTATGAATTAGTAGTATTGATTTTTTGTGAACTCACATGTCAAATGATTGATTGTTTTAGATTAGTTTATTTCATGCATTTTTATGCTTTCTTAGATTAAACATCTTGTCATGCCAATTTTGTTTGCTTTCGTAAACTAGGTTCAATTTCAGTCGCATGTGTTTTCTTAGATTAGGTCAGTTGCATGTTTTCTTAGATTCAGTGGCACATGTTTTCAATTTCAGTCGCATAGGATATTATTTATATTAAGTTAGCATTACTCTGGCCCTGCATATATTTTGCTTGCGCCTCTAAGTTTGCGATCTTCCCGGATTGATAATTTATGTCGAAATAACTATCATATATTTTGCTCGACATTTTGGTGTCATTGTCGGGGAGGTTCTAAAAGGGTATCACAGTTTAGATCAGTAGATAGGTTGCTTTTTATTTTATATATCAAGGGGTAGGGGAAACGATAAGACGCAAGGACGACTTCACTATGAAATTTTCGTAGAGTAAAATCCTAACGCAACCACTTTGGTGGGTCACCCCAAATCCTTGTTGTTCCCTTTGAATGTAAATATGTTTCCTATTTGCAAGCGTAATTTACTTTTCATGTAAGAGTGTTTATCTTTCTGCAAATTGTTTAGTTTTCCTGCACGATAGAGTATTTGTTTTATGTAAATTTGTTTGTTTATGCAACTACGCCTTTATCTATTATTATTTTGCATTTACATTTTTGTAGTTGGAAGTTTGGCTTGATTTCATTATGCACTCGTTTTGATTTCTAAGTTGCTTTCTTTTTGTTTTGTTTTTTGTTTTTTTAGGTATGTTACTTGCATTTTTACAGGACTGTGTTTAATTTTCTGCAAGAGTGATTTTATTTTTCTCCATTAGTTTTTATAGTTTTATATTTAGATTTCAATTTGTTTTGATGTCTTTATTTGATCTACATGGAAGTACAAGAATACCAACAAGATGAGTTTAATGATACACTTAAGTGTGGACTAACTCACTCAGATCCTAGCAAAAGATGGGATCTCCTCTTCTCATGAGGAGGAGATCTTGACATCAGCTAAAAGCTTAACCCCTCCTCCACAAGTGAAAGAAGAACCTGTATTCGAGGAATCCTGTATATCAAATGGAGAACTATTATTCGAACAGGAGATCAAGGAGGATAAAGAAGAGGTTCCAGGTGAGCTGAATCAAGACGAAAATCAAGCTTATGAAAGTTTCATTGAACAATGGTTTCAAGAAAATGCCAAGTTAGATCAGTTTTGTTTTTTTTTTTTATTTCATTAAATCACAGATTCACCAATCACACATTCCTGTATATTTTAATTTTTCATTTGCAGAATTAAAAATGTATATATTTTTATTACCTTTGCGTGTATAGTTACACTGGAAATTTAATTACACCTGAATAATTTCCTCTTCCCAATTAGAATAGGGTAAGTAGGATAAACGAATAAAACATGTTTTTGTTTTTAAGTTTTTGTTTCAAATAAAGATCAAAAAGTAGAAATCTCAAGTATTTCTATAAATATTTGTCAGAAATAAATTGATGTTTTGCAAACATGCTTAATCAATTTTGTTTTTAATCTGCAACTCATTATGTCTCCATCTACTAAAAAAGAATTCAATTTATCTTAAGTAAATTCGTTAAAAATAAAACTATAAATAAAAATAAATATATATCTATAAAATTAAAACATGAAATAACCTAAAAACTGATCAAATTTTTTTGCCTACATTGAAAACGTGCAAAAATAATTTTAAAACTAAAACCAAATCCTTCCCTCACTAGCTTTCATCCTTGATCTGAGACGAAACCTGGAAATAAAATACAATAAAACCTGAATTTTTAAATTGTCGAGACCTAAATTCGAGAGGTTCTTTGTTTAGCTCGGCCCAAGAAAAAGTAAAGTTAAAACTATCCAACTTGCCATTGATTGAATTGCGCAAGGCCTTGTTTTAAAAATCTAATAAGTTTCAGTTTGGTTCATCCCTGGTTTGAATCACAACAACGCTATCTTTCGCCCTCATCCTGCAACCTCAAAACTAAACCTGCACACGTACAAATTAAAAATCAATAAAAAATCTTTCGCCTTCATCCTACAGCCTCGAAACTAAACCTACACACATACAAATTAAAAATCAATAAAAATTTGAGCATGGTTTCTTTCTGCATAATACTTTACCATGGATATCAAAAGTGAAAAAATAGAGGCTAATAACAATGCTTCTATAGTATAATCTACCATAATGGCCTCAGGAATCCGAATTGCTCAAAATGATGTAGTAAAAGAGCTGATTAGAAAGAGAGTAGAATAACAAAACGTATTTGATTACTTAAGCTAAAACTTTTTTATCTGAATGTTGATTCTCTGGTTGGACTGTTGGTTGGAAGTTGTAAGAACAAATCCCCCTCTTTGCTGGTCGATGGGCTCCTTAACCCAATCGAATGAACTCTATTTTTGGGGGATCGAGGTTGTAGAATTGATTAAGCTATTGTTATCCAATGCAATGAAAGATAGACAGTTAGGCAGGTTCGTCCATTTGTGATATTGATTCTTTCTGATATATGCTCCCGACAACCATGCCATGATGCCCGTATTCAAATCCTATCACAAAGACTGTTTCCAGGAAATTTTCAAGATATATTTAGATTAATACAGGTCAGTTTTGAAGCTTAACATGATGTGTTCCATGAAGATTATCTAATGTGAGGGTTGTGGGATCTATTTCCTGGTTTTTTTTTTGCATTCAATTTTTAAGCGTGGCAGCAGGATCATCAAACACGTCCAGCGATAAAATTAATCAATTCCAAGCCATTTCCAGCCCAACATTGAATAGTCGGTTGCCACCAGCACATTCTCCCTTATACGTAGCCTTCCAAGAGTTAACAACAACAATTCAATGAGTATGCTTCTAATCAATCGACAGGGTTGTGTGCATGCACTATACTCTTATTATGCTTCTAATCGATCGATGGGGTTGTGTGCATGCACTATACTCTTATGTTCTTTGATGATCCTCATTCGGATCCTTCCAAACTTCCTCAGGATTCCACTTTCATTTTTATAGCTCCGAAGGAGAATCAACTGTGGTTTTCACATTTAAATTTTGAACCTCATGCCTTTCGCAAACAATGCTTCCCATATATGATTTGCTGCATGTTATTAAATCAATTTCGGGCTAAGCATGTTTCGCCTGGTAGCTTCATTTTGCCTCTCCAGCCCTGTCATGTTCTTGTCTGTTGCTCGATATCCCGATCGACTGTCATCACAATTTCCTACAGACAGTGAATTCATTTGTTTATTAAACTAACCCACGGGAAATGCACGTGCAAAAAGGGTTCATATACCTAGGGACCTTATCTTCTTACTAAGTTGATAACTAAATTCTTGTTTGAGTTGTGTTTCCTATAGTATTTGGTATAATTCTACATTCTATGGCACCTCTTCGCGTCTTTATCTAGTACTGTGACTGCGCATGCAACTTAAGGACTATACGGAAGGACCGGATCAGTGAAATGCCAAACTTCAAGCAGAAGCAGCTGTAAAAAAGGATCATGTCATCGAGATCAACGATGGGCTTTTTCTAAGCTCACTAAGCAAGGAACAAAAATGAGTGAGTGATGTTGACATCAAAGTCAAAGGGGATTTTCACAAAGGCATCTACGTTGACTTCGAATAACGGAGCCAATTTTTTTTTACTGCATAAATCCTGACTAGGTCGTGAGATAGACGATCTAGAATTATTTGATCACTTGCTTGTGGGATGGCTGGTGGGTGGGTAGGTGTGACCCTGCATCGTTTTTGAAACCTATGTCAACCGCTTACTTTAGGAAATATGAGAACCTCAAAACAAAAAACACAGAAAGAGGTTCGGGAGAAAGGTATTCCATAAAAAAAAACATGTTTCCAACCTTTAAACGGCGGGTGCAAATGCGTTTATCTCTGCAGCTCTTCCTAATGTGAATGAAACCATGTGTACTGTCGATGGCCCTTCATGGGTACATTGTAAGTAATGCATTATATGTAAGATCAAGTAACTTCAGTTGGGTAGAGCTCCTCGTTCGTGTCAGGTGTAGTTGTCTCAGCGCAGTAGCGATAAGGGTTTAGGTGTGTGTATAAAGAGTCAATCGAACCAGCCCAATGAGATTGATGTGCAATCGAGATTTAAATATGTTTAGTCATGGCAATTCTCTGGATCAATATTGAGACCAGGAAAATTGAAACATCGTTCAGTTTGGGTTGGCACTGTCTAGCTCTCAGCAAAATCAGATTAACAGTCAAAGAGTTACAGACATCCATCATCTGGTTATAATGTTTTGCATGATTTATGTATGGCTATGACAATTTGTAACATAGGGTTTTTTGTATTATTATAACTTTCGGATCGTAATTTGCATTATTGTTTTGATTTTGTTCATCTTTGTTCAACCCAAAAATTAAAAATAAACATTACCAAAAACAAAATAATAAAAAAATATAGATGCTTTACATTCTTTTATTATTTGGTGTTTAATATAAAATTAAAATATATATATAATTGGAAAACTAAATAAAACAATAAAAACTTTGTAAATAAAAATGTTTGTAAAACAATTATAAAAATAAAATTGCAAATGGATCCAATTGTTTCTGCAAACAATATCAAAAAAAATTAAGCTAAGTTGTTTCTTGGAGTCACTTCAAGTGGAAATCGATGACGAGACAAGCGCGCCACGACAACAGGGAAAAATGCACTTTATTTTTTAATTTTGATTTGCTTGCATTTGTACTTATTTCTACATTTTACGATGATCTCACGAATTTGATTGCAGGATTAGTCCTAACATCTTTCAGGTTCGAAGATGCTCACGTTTCATGCCAAAGTGATCTTTGAAAATCACAAAAATTTTCAGAAAAAAACATGCTTTATTGAAGGAGCTAGATTTCTTATCACACATGTGTCATGGCATGTTTATTTACCCTTCTTATCAGAAACCATTTGTGTCATGGCATGATTATTTACCATTTTCCTTCAAAGCTTATCAGTGATCCATGTTGAAGTCTACCATTTCATTTCCTTACACATAATGACTTCCTGCATGTCTACTTTTCTGAGTCACATACATTTTGCTTCATCTTCAGTTTATCTTTTTCCTTATAAATAAAACCATTCAGTCTCCTTTCCATGACTGAATTGCCTTGATATCCTTGTCATAAAAACTGTTCGACCGTGAGATCTTTTATTTATAGTCCTACCAATCATTTTGTACAACTCGCGTTGACTGATGTGGGATTCCTTAAGGCCCTGGACCACCTTTCAAAAAGTCTTGCCCCATAGACCTCGGCACTTTAGCTGGGATGGAGACTAGAGTTTCTTTTGAGTACCTTGAGGCTTGCATGCCTTAATGGCAAGTTATCTCGCTAACAATCATGGGAATACATCAATGTCCCTTGATCGTTAGATCTTGCAATTGGCTCAACATCAACTCATTTATTCTCACTTCGCAAGATGTACTTGGGTACCTTGGCACCCATTGACATCAATGGTGAGTTGTCTCTCATTGGTTAACGGCATCCATCAATGTTCGGTAATTCAATGACTTTTTTCCATGCTCGACATCGAAACCTTTATTCGCATGGTCAGAATTGTACCATCAAGTTTTGTAGCAGGTGAAGACTATATAGTTTTCATGACTCCATCATCAATTTTGCAGCAACATACTTCCAACCATATGTGAATACCATAGTTCCACTTTAAGACTTCATCTTTGATTCATTCAAATAAGTAGCAGTTCAGGTTCCTTCATCTCACGGTCCTTGATCCACCAGCAACATCAACCACATTCATATCACTCTGTTCATCAGCTTTTTGGGTAAGTGGAGGTATGTTTTTTTCTAATCTTTAACTATGCAATTCCTTAAATGCTAGAAAATTAATTAATTTGGAAAATTCCCTCACCATGTTACATTCTCTTATTCATTTTCATAAACTTAACACATCTTCAGTTGGGAGGGGGTTGTATATTCATTACGATTTAGACATACCATCATCTCATTTACCATTGACCAAAAATGCATCTTCCAAATTACACTTTGTTATAATTTGAACTGGTTTTGGCATGATTCATAAACATGAAGAAAATGTACATTGATGGCTTATCATTTCTAGTGCATGTGTACTTTCAAATCTTATGTATTGCAACCATAAAAACGAATGAATGTCGTTAACACAAGAACCAACATTTGTCATCTTCATGGTTGTCACACAAGAACCAACCATAAGAAAACAAGTAAAAGAAATGAATGGTGTTAACACAAGAACCAACATTTGTCGTGGTTGTCACACAAGAACCAACCATAAGTAAAATAAGTTGCTACTCATGTATTTCACATCATGGAATGATTTATTGTTAAAGACATTGTCATGTAAAATCAAAGTTAAGAAGCCAAAGTTAAAAAAAGTTTGTGTACAGTTGCATAAGGACATGCAACAAGCTCAATAGGGGGGAGATGTTGGGTCGCCCAAATATCGTATTTTCATCTTATTTTCCCTTCACTATTCATCACACTCATCCATATTCATCACTGCATTAACTATTCCCTATGACATTTTCATAAATAAATATGGGTTTGTATTTTCCAAATTTATTTATTTTAAGATTTTAAGAGAATTTATGATTAAATATTAGAAAATTAACATGTTTTCATTTATGTCTCAAAGTTGTGTGAGCTTTGTGATGTGTAGGAATATTTCAAGATTTTCAACAAATGGATTATTCAAAAGCTTCTCAAATATTTCCTCCTCCTTTTCAAGGTTTGGAGAAACATTATTCAAGATCATTCCAAAGAGGAATATCATGAGAGAATTTGTGAGGATTTGAAGGGATAAATATTTTGTAATTATGGAAAATAGGTTGACAGAAAAGTGGATCTATTTTTCAAAACATTCATGTATAAATAAGAGGGATTTCTCCTTATTTGAGAAGGAGGCCTCTTTAGTGGTGTGGAAGTAGAGAAATAATTTATGTCTTTTAAAGTTAGTCATGGATTTGAGATTTGATAATTTTGTAATGGATTTGATGTTTTAGAATAAATACTTTGATTTCTCCATATTGATTTTGATTTATTAATTATTATGAATTAGTAGTGTTGATTTTATGTGAACTCACATGTCAAATGATTGATTGTTTTAGATTAGTCTATTTCATGCAATTTTATGCCTTCTTAGATTAAATTTCTTTTCATGCCAATTTTGTTTGCTTTTGTAAACTAGATTCAATTTCTGTTGCATGTGGTTTCTTAGATTAGGTCAGTTGTATGTTTTCTTAGATTCAATGGCACATGTTTTCAATTTCAGTCGCATAGAATATTATATTAAATTAGCATTACTCTGACCCTGCATATATTTTGCTTGAGCCTCTAAGTTTACGATCTTCCCAGATTGATAATTTATGTTGAAATAACTATCATATATTTCGCTAGACAATGTTCACCCAGTATACAACCTTCATAGACACCACTCGATGGTTCAATTTGTGGAAGATCATTAGCCATCTTTAGACAATTAATATGTCACAAGTATCCGAAGTCGGTATGACCAATGCCACAATATGCTATTGTTGTCAGTAGTGGCTACCATATCAACAAATCCACTCCATTTTGAAGAGTATGTAGACTTCCCCAACTTAAACAAATGATTGATCCATCGCAATACCCTGAGGCAACCACCATAAAATCATCATCTATGTCCTTGATAACCAATTGATTTGACCAAAATTCCACCTTATTGTTGGTGCGAATGGTGCAAAGGGGTCTTATATGCCTTACAAATAGATCAATTTTATCAATCCAAAATTGCAATTTTGACAAAGATTGCCTAGCCGAATTTTAGTGTTCACAAATTGAAAAAATTCAAATTCAAGATAATTCCAAAGAGGAATATCATGAGAGAATTTGTGAGGATTTGAAGGGATAAATATTTTGTAATTATGGAAAATAGGTTGATAGAAAAGTGGATCTATATTTCAAAACATTCATGTATAAATAAGAGGGCTTTCTCTTCATTTGAGAATGAGGCCTCTTTAGTGGTGTGGAAGTAGAGAAATAATTTATGTCTTTTAGAGTTGGTCATGGATTTGAGATTTGATAATTTTGTAATGGCTTTGATGTTTTAGAATAAATACTTTGATTTTTCCATATTGATTTTAATTTATTTATTATGAATTAGTAGTGTTGATTTTATGTGAACTCGCATGTCAAATGATCGATTGTTTTAGATTAGTTTATTTCATGCAATTTTATGCTTTCTTAGATTATATTTCTTTTCATGCTAATTTGTTTGCTTTCGTAAACTAGGTTCAATTTCAGTTCCATGTGTTTTCTTAGATTAGGTCAGTCGCATGTTTTCTTAGATTCAGTGGCACATGTTTTCAATTCCAGCCGCATAGAATATTATATTAAGCTAACATTACTCTGACCCTGCATATATTTTGCTTGCACCTCTAAGTTTATGATCTTCCCGGATTGATAATTTATGTCGAAATAACTATCATATATTTCACTCGACAGTGTTCATCGAGTATATGGTTCAATTTGTGGAAGATCATTAGCCATCTTTAGACAATTAATATGTCACAAGGATCCAAAGTTGGTACGACCAATGCCATAATATGCTATTGTTGTCAGCAGTGGCTACCATATCAACAAATCCACTCCATTTTGAAGAGTATGTAGACTTCCCCAACTTAAACAAATGATTGATCCATCGCAATACCCTGAGGCAATCACCATAGAATCATAATCTATGTCCTTGATAACCAATTGATTTGACCAAAAATCTACCTTATTGTTGATGTGAATGGTGCAAAGGGGTCTTATATGCCTTAAAAATAGATCAATTTTATCAATCCAAAATTGCAATTTTGACAAAGATTGCCTAGTCGAATTTTAGTGTTTACAAATTGAAAAAATCCAAATTCAAGATAATTCCAAAGAGGAATATCATGAGAGAATTTGTGAGGATTTGAAGGGATAAATATTTTGTAATTATGAAAAATAGGTTGACAGAAAAGTGGATCTATATTTCAAAACATTCATGTATAAATAAGAGGGTTTTCTCCTCATTTGAGAAGGAGGCCTCTTTAGTGGTGTGGAAGTAGAGAAATAATTTATGTCTTTTAGAGTTAGTCATGGATTTGAGATTTGATAATTTTGTAATGGATTTGATTTTTTAGAATAAATACTTTAATTTCTCCATATTGATTTTGATTTATTTATTATGAATTAGTATTGTTGATTTTATTTGAACTCACATGTCAAATGATTGATTGTTTTAGATTAGTTTATTTCATGCAATTTTGTGCTTTCTTAGATTAGATTTCTTTTCATGCAAATTTTGTTTGCTTTCGTAAACTAGATTCAATTTCAGTCGCATGTGTTTTCTTCAATTAGGTCAATCGCATGTTTTCTTAGATTCAGTGGCACATGTTTTAATTTTAGTCGCATAGAATATTATATTAAGTTAGCATTACTCTAACCCTGTATTTATTTTGCTTGCGCCTCTAAGTTTACGATCTTCCCGGATTGATAATTTATGTCGAAATAACTATCATATATTTCACTTGACAGTGTTCACCCAGTATACAACCTTCATAGACACCACTCGGTGGTTCAATTTGTGGAAGATCATTAGCCATCTTTAGACAATTAATGTCACAAGGATCCAATTTGGTATGACCGATGCCACAATATGCTATTGTTGTCAGCAGTGGCTACCATATCAACAAATCTACTCCATTTTGAAGAGTATGTAGACTTCCCCAACTTAAACAAATGATTGATCCATCGCAATACCTTTGGGCAACCACCATAAAATCATCATCTATGTCCTTGACAACCAATTGATTTGACCAAAAATCCACCTTATTGTTGGTGTGAATAGTGCAAAGGGATCTTATATGCCTTAAAAATAGATCAATTTTATCAATCCAAAATTGCAATTTTGAATAAGATTGCCTAGCCGAATTTTAGTGTTCACAAATTGAAAAAATTCAAATTTGTAGAATGCCCCCCTCCTCTTCCCCTCCCTCTCTCTCTCTCTCTCCAACTTAAACAAATGATTGATCCATCACAATACACTGAGGAAACCACCATAAAATCATCATCTATGTCCTTGATAACCAATTGATTTGATAAAAAATCCGCCTTATTATTGGTGTGAATGCTACAAAGGGCTCTTATATGCCTTAAAAATAGATCAATTTTATCAATCCAAAATTGCAATTTTGACAAAGATTGCCTGGCCGAATTGTAGTGTTCACAAATTGAAAAAATTCAAATTTGTAGAATCCCCCCCTCCCTCTCTCTATCTCCAAACTAAATTACGAACTTTATTTAATATCTATAGCAAGAACAATTTACTATTGAAACAAACACAAACCAAACGACTCATCTTGAAAAAAGGTTAAAACCTAGGAAAAACCTAGAAGAACCTTATAAGAGGCAAAGTCCTTGAAAGAGAGTTAAAACCCTAAAAGAGAGAAGATCAAAAGAGCCCTAGTCCCGTAGTCGCCAAGAGAAGTGTGATGCCACTAGCCAATAGCTTCTTTGGAACAAACTCTAAATAAAATAGATATTCATAGTGGTTCTTATTTCACGCCGCAGCTTGCAAGGGAGATTGAATGGAACCAATCAGCAAAACCCTAATCCAATAAAAGATAAATCAACAACAGTGAATAAGGCTTAAGCACTAGTGTTCTAACTTATGAAAGCACTAATCTACTAGAGAGGAAGAGTATGTGCAATTTATAAGAGAGGAAGAGTATGTGCAATTTATAAGAGTGGGCCACATTCATATTCATATCCATACGAATGGATAAAAAAGAAGTAGCAATAACACAATACCCTTCTAAAAAGATTGCATTTTTTCAGCTAAAAAAAATGCAACAGAAAAAATGCCCTTAGACAAATATCTTATGGAAAATTATACACAAGAATACAAATGAGGAATGATATATTTAAACACTTTCTCAGAGGGCAGACGCTAACCCAAGAAGCCTTAACTATGTCAGCCTTCGCCTAAAATAACTTAGGATAGCCAACTGAAGATTAAACAATAGGTTTAACATGGTGAACTAGGCGTCCCATCAAAGGCAGGGTTGGCACGATCCAAGAGATCTGACAATAATGAAGGCCAACGCGAAAGTTTGCTTCTGCATTTTCAACTTTCTGGCATCACAAAACTTCCCATGAAGTGTTCATCTTTAATATGTATACCCCAAAATGCTTAATGATTATGCCAGTCTCAAACCCTTGTTGTTACTATTCATGACTAAAAAATATAAGCTTGCATGATTCAGCAATTAACCCAGGCTAGTAAGCATGGACAACACTTTCTAACCTTTTACCTTATTAAGTTGACTTCAAATGGATCTCCATTTAAGCACTAATCCAGTCAACCAATGATTGTTCTGGCTAAACATTCCCTGCTTTTTAATCCCACCCACAGTTCACTCAAATACTGAAGCATGCAATCCTTGAGAAGCTAATATCCCTAGGCATTACCAATAATCTCCACACGAACACATGCCATCCCTGAAATGATGGAATCGGTTTGTATCCCTTAGAATGACTTCTCGCCCAACAATCTTGGAGACAAACTTGATGGCAGTGTGGCAGTCACCACATACACGTAGATTCTTAATGATTCGTATAGGTTTTCCATAGGGTATGCTGATGAGCCCAAAAGCAAGGGCTAGCTTCTCACTGTGGTAGGATAGAGATTCTTTCTTCTGCTCCTGTTCAACATCATGCAGCACAAGGTTTGTGTCAGCCTTATATCCGTATGCTTCCATCTGTTTCCCCAATCTTTCCAAAGTCATATAAATTTCCATTGTGTATGGGTGTGATCTATCTTCTACTGTGAAGGAATGAACTTTATTCTTGACTTCAATCCAGCTAAAACCAGGATTCTTCTTCACTTGTTTGTCTTTCATTACCTTTCTTACCTTTGCCACATCATCCCATCTTCCACCTGCAGCATAGATATTTGCAAGCAACACATAAGTTGCAACGTTATGAGGTTCCAACTCCAGAAGACGTTCTGCTGCAAGTTTACCTAAAGCCACATTGCCATGGATTCTGCAGGCAGAAAGTAGAACACCCCACACAACTGCATCAGGTTCAAATGGCATGCTTCTCAGTAAGTCCTCGGCCTCACCCAAGCGCCCAGATCGGCCAAGAAGGTCAATCATGCAAGCATAGTGATCTGTTTTGGGGATGATGCAATGATCTCGAGTCATAGACTCAAAGTATCGACGCCCTTCTTCCACAAGACCTGCATGAGTGCAAGCAGAGATAACACCAATGAATGTGATGTCATCAGGCTTTACCCTAGAATGTAGCATCTGATCAAAGAGTTGGAGAGCTTCCCTGCCTTGCCCATGCTGAGCATGTCCGGCAATCATCGAATTCCACGAGATCACATCTCGTTCAGGCATTTTGTCAAACACAAGGCGTGCTTCACCAATGCTACCACATTTGGAATACATCGTCACAAGGGCATTTCCCACAATGACATTTGACTTCAACTCACCTCGGATGATGCGGCCATGTATTTGCTGGCCATTTTCGAGCACTGCTAGGCCGGCACATGCACTCAAAACAACAACAAATGTGAGCTGGTCCGGCATCAAACCTGTGCATAGCATTTGACAAAACAACCTCAGGGCTTCCTCACCATGCTCATTCTGAGCATACCCCAAGATCATGGCAGTCCACGAGACCACATTCCTTTCGGGCATATTGTCAAACACTTTTTGTGCTTCCTCCATACTTCCACATTTAGCATACATGTCAACGAGGGCACTCCCCACAAAGAGACAAGACTCAAATCCAGTTCTAATAATATGGACATGTACCTGCATACCTCCTCTATCTTCGATACCAGCACAGGCACCAAGAGCACTGGTGAAACTGATCCGGTCCGGCTTCATTCCTGCCCTCAGCATTCGGAGAAAATAACCAAGTCCCTTTACCCCATCCCCACTGTGTGCATAACCTGCAATGATTGAATTCCAAGAAACCAAGTCCTGCTTAGGCATTTCGTGAAACATTTGGCAAGCAAACTCCATGCCACCCTGCTTAACATACCCCGTAATCATAGTATTCCATGAAATAGCATTCCGTTCATACATTTTGTCAAACACTTGGCGTGCATCATTGACACTTCCACATTTGGCATACATGTTGATGAGATTGTTGTGTACAAATACATTTGACTCTAGCCCAGTTTTTATCATATGGGTATGGATCCACTTGCCCTCTTCCAAGGCTTTTGTATCAACACATCCCTGCAAGAGACTGGCATAGGTTACACAACCTACCTGAAGATCCCCACAAAACAAAAGCTTCATGGCCTCCTTCAATCCTCCATCTTTACATAGTCTGCTTATATCCTCTCTGTTATAGTGCATGCTATATTTTGTGTGTTGGTTCCTGCTAGTGTATGTGTTGATCCCACAAATCTGCTTCTGATGCAGTGTTTGAAAGGATGACAAAGTGAATTTTTTAGTAACTTTTGGATATGACATTATACAGATGAAAGAGTAATTAAAATAGATTTATTCGGCTCCTTCATAATTTCATCCATGACATCTGTAGTAACCCATTCATTAATGCTGAAATTGCAACAGAGCAAAACTCTGTTAAAACAGTTTAACGAGGAGACAGTTATATAAGCAAGAGCATCCCATCTGTCGGATTATGCTGTAGTTGTAATGCTGAGAATGGCTGCAAGTTCAAATCCTTTTGGGCTATGCTTAATAGGGTAGTAACTAAGGATCGGTAGAAGCAAAACGCTGCATACCCATGATCCAAATGATGCCATGGATAAGCATTACCCTTTGGTAGGGCTGAGGCCAACCGTGGGGTTTCATTGCTGTCCCAAGGAAGGGAAGCCTGGCAGCTTCCCATACTTCCAAAGTGTGTACAAATTCATCAAAAACTCAAAAGTATACTTTGAGTAAAAGGATGTATGTATATATATACATCGTGGGTAAAGTGTGTATGTATATATACATATTCAGTTGGATAATAATATGCTACATGAAGTGGATAAGCGTATGGCAATGATGATGGAGTTGACATTTCCAAGGGGTCGCCAAAACAAGTCGAGATTGTTTGGAGTTAATAGATTTTCTGGCAGCGTATTGACTACCTAAACATTCCTTTCGTTGTCATTATTGCCAAGGCACGGGACATCTACGCGCAAAATGCCCTAAGTTGCTTAGTGAAGTTGAAGATTGGATCTCCGATTCGGCGCATCAGTAATTTGAATGATTCATCTTTGGCCATGGTCTCCATTGATGGTTCGATCCCACCTTGCATGGATCCTCCCTGAGATGGGGTTCATCATGCTCTGTCTGAGATGGGGTTCATCATGCTCTGTCTCCAGGGGTGTCAATCATTGACTCGCCTTTGGAATGTGAAGGTTTAACCAAGGTTGAATTGAATTTCATTAAACCTTTTGACAAGGGTTTTGATCGATTTCCCTTGAGCAATGGAAATGTCTCTATTTCTGGTGATGTGTTTTCTATTTTCGGGGATGTTACTTCTTATCCAAATTCCTTAAACTTTTTAGGGGTTTTGGGTGGTCAGTATCATGGAAAAAACTCTAGTTTGGATTTGGGTCAGTCAGTTGTTTTGGCTAATCCTAGGGTAGCTAGTCTATTGGACCCCTCGGGTGTTCCTCGACCAACTATAGGGTCTGACTCATTGGCGAAAGGCAACCTCGATGCCTCTAATGAGTTGAGTCTGAATGCATCTTCGATAGACTTTTCGGTGGAACAAATTACATCTGGTTTTTCTTAGTCCATTATTCCCTCGGTCATTCGACCCCATCCCAGTATAAGTCTAAAGATTTTCCCTCTGCTAGAATCTAGAATAACCCATTGGTGGGGGGCTCCTGCTATGAGTTACAAGAAGAGTCTACACCTTGTCATTTTGTGTCTCTGTTAAAGTCTCGTATTCAAGGATATTCTTCAAAATACTATCCCAATCCTTATGTGCTTCCTAACGCATCTATTAGACACCAGAATGTCACCATTAGGAGGAAAACAAAAAAGATTAAGCCCTCTTTGGAAAAGGCTTCCAATTTGGCTCGCATCTCCCCTGATGTTGATTATGTTCCTCTTTCTAGAAGGATTTCAGAGGGAGGCGTCACATTACATGCCTTCCCCTATGACTAAAAATTCCCAGGCCCTTTGAGCTAGTATGCCCAATTCCGGGGGTGAATAATGTTTATTCTTTCTCTTAACCTCCGAGCAGTCAAGGGGGCCTCTAAGGCTAGGGCTCTCATACGACTGTTACAAGCTACTAGCCCTACTGTTAATTTGATTCAAGAGACAATGTGTAGTGGTCTACAAGCGGTGCAAGTCTTTTCAAAACTTCTTCCCAATTGGGAGTATGTGTTACTAATTCCACGACGAGAGGCTCTTTGGCTACTTGGAATCTCCACTTGGTCGATTTCAAACCCTTTAAGACTTGTGTTAGTATCCTCTTGAGGGTTGTTTCAAAGGTTTTAACCAGAGCTTCTCTATCTTAAATTACTACAAACCTTATAAGGACAAGGGGAGCTTCTGGGATTATGTTGGGAATAGTGGTTTGTTGAATGATCCTAATCTCATTGTGGCTGGTGACTGAAACTTCACCCTATCCTTTGCAAAAATATGGGGAATTTCTGCTAGGATGGATCCCTTGTCTAACATTTTTATTAATCTTCTTCAAAAATATAACTTGGTTGATGTCCTCCCTACTAAACTAGAACCTACTTGGAGAAATGGGAGGTTGGATAGGGATGGTATCAGTAAGAGACTATACATGTTTCTTATCAATGATCTCGGCTTTATCCCTACAAATATATAGATCTTGGGTTGTACATTCAACCATCTTAGACCACTCACCATTTTCCTACCACTGGGTGGGGAGAAAACTGGCACTAGCTATTCATTCAAGTTCAACCATATGTGGCTCGAGGATGAGGATTTGTGTTCTTTGGTTAAGAATATTTGGCTTACCTATCCTATTCTAGAGGATGCAAATGCAATGGAGAGTTTGGTCTTCAAGCTAAAGTATCTTAAATAGAAATTGGTTCTTTGGGAAAAGGGAAAAAAGAAGGAATCCAACTGAAGTTATCTAAGATAGAGGCCTTGATGGAAAAAATCTTTGAGTGTAATCATACAGATATTCTCTCTAAGGAGGAGAGGAATATTTTATTTGAGTTGGAAAGTAAAAATGACTTTTTACTCAAGTAGGAAGAGATGACTTGGAGACTAAAAGGAGAGGGTATCTAGATAGAGCAAGGTGATAACAACACTAAGTTTTTCCATAGGTATGCTACTTTCAGGAGGAACATCAACTCTACCTAGGATCTTAAGGATCGAAATGGATGTCTGATTCAATCTCAAAAGGATTTGCAAATGGCAACCATCTCTCACTTTGTTGAACATTTTAAAGATCGGAGAGGCACTGATATAGACTCGCAACTCAAAGTGATTTGTCATTTCCGAACTTTTTTTATTAAGGAAAAGGTCTGTAGATAGGAGCTCCTATCATCTTAGATAAAATTGAGGGGGTGTTAAAGAGCTTTGATAAGAGTCTAGGACCAGATGATTGGCCGATGGAACTCTTTATAGCTTTCTTTGACTTCATGGGCAAGGATATCCTAGAGCTTTGATAAGAGTCTAAGACCAGATGGTTGGCCTATGGAACTCTTTATAGCTTTCTTTGACTTGATGGGCAAGGATATCTTGGAGATGGTGGAGATGACCAGAAGTAAAGGATATGTTTTAGACACCATTAATGCTACCTTCATCTCTCTTATTCCTAAATGCAACAAACATTTGGAGTTTTTTTACTTTCAACCCATCTCTCTCTGCAACCTTGTTTATAAAATTATTTCCAAGATCATTTCCAACAGATTAAGTTAACATCCCTCCTTGCTCCTATTTTTCTGTAACTGAAATACAAATGTAAGTGTTTTTCAGCAAAGAGCTCAAGTCCAAGGCCTTGCCAGAAAACTTTGTAAATGTTGTTATTTACTTCCTAAGTTGTAAATGTGAATTTGTAGGCTTAAGATACCAAAGGTTGTGACGCAACTAAAACGATGAGGCAATTGAATCCATTGGGGGGAAGGTTAATGGCTAAGAAGATGATGATGAATAGTTGTTGTGGTGTCTTGAGCACTGGAACATAATGGTTGATGTTCACATATGTATTCCCTAGAAGTGTATAGGCTTAGAATAAAGCCAGTCTTGCAAGTATGAACGTGGTATAAGCCTTGGGCATTGCAAAGCAATGTACCCTTGTAACGAACATAAAATAATTAAATAATTAAATAATTTATAAGTTAGGTTAGTATGAAAGGAGGCGTCTCCTCATCATGAATGTCCAAACCATATTTAAGGCCAAGACATCTTTATAATATTTATCATCTAATATATATTATTCTCATTTCTCATCCAACATGATAGACGGATTCGATTATTGAGAGATCAACTGGACTCGGTTGCTCCATTTGGTATCAGAGCAGATTCACTCCTGCACTCTAAGCTCGAACTCGGCTCATCAATTTTTTATTTTTCGGCTGCTCCATTTTACCCATACCTCATACCTCGCTCATTGCTCCCTCTGCATCTCCCCATCCGCTCTCCATAACCTCGTCCGATTCTAATACAGACACCGAGTCATAATGAAGAACAACATTAGGAAAATGCTTAAGCTTTGAGGACAAAGCTCTCTTAAAGGGAGTGGCAATGTAACGAACATAAAACAATTAAATAATTTATAAGTTAGGTTCGTATGAAAGGACGCGTCTCCTCGTCATGAATGTCCAAACCATATTTAAGGCCAAGACATCTTTGTAATATTTACCATCTAATATTATTATATAATATAATAATATTAGATGGTAAATATTACAAAGATGTCTTGGCCTTAAATATGGTTTGGACATTCATGACGAGGAGAAGCCTCCTTTCATACGAACCTAACTTATAAATTATTTAATTATATTATGTTCATTACAACCCTTCGCATAATTAGGCAACAAAAATTATATTTAGATAAGTAAAGTGAGTTATTATGACTATGAGTTCTTATCTACAAAGAGCGGTGTCATAATTTTATCCTTAAATCTTCTAATAGAAAGAAGCTAAGCATTTTTCCATTAATGGTGGGAAAGGGATAATTTTATTATCATTACAAATAGTTATACCATTATATATGTATTGGTATGATTTATATATTACAATATGTCAACTGATAATAAATTATTTATAGTTATATGTAATCTAAACATAGAGGAAAACCTCAAAAGAAAGGAGTAGATTTTCTTTAGTTTAAGGTTCTCCTTAGAGAAATCATTGGTATTTGTCTCCTCTATGAGGAGCATTGAATCTAACTCGATGGGTTCTATCCTATCCATTTGTCCTCTAGGGGGTGTCGAATCTATTTTACAAGTTTCCACTTGTTGCCTTCTAGGAAAAGTGGTCGCGTCCTTTAATAGTAAGGTTTTTGTAAACAGCGCCACGATGGCTTGGCACCTTGGTGGCTTTTAAAGGAGCAAGAGCAAACTCAATTGGGAGGATCTTATATAAATCATACCATTATATGTATTAATATGATTTATATATTTCAATATTTCAACTGATAATAAAATATCTATAGTTATATGTATTCTAAACATAGAGGAAAACCTGATAATAAAATATTTATACTTATATGTATTCTAAACATAGAGGAAAACCTCAAAACAAAGGAGTAGATCTTCTTGAGTTTAAGGTTCTTCTTAGAGAAATCACTGGGATTTGTCTCCTCGATAAGGAGAATTGAATCTAACTCGATGGGTTCTATCCATTTTACAAGTTGCCACTTGTTTCAAGTGGTCGTGTATCTTTTAATTAAGGTTTTTGTAAAGAACTCCGTTATGTTAAAAATAGACAAGAGTTCAAAGGTTGTAGTATGGGAATAGTGTCTATAGCAATTTAGTAGCAGAAAAATAATAAAACTAGTAGACTCTCCACTAATTAATACACGGGAATTTCATGACAGTAATGATAAAAGGAACTTCAACACACAATTTTTTGGTCAAACTTTGACCCTAGAAAAACCCCACACTTTGGGGAAAACCAGTCCTAAAATTTTATTCATGAGCAATAATTTTTCTCAAAGTTACAATAGCAAGTAAGTACATAATTATTTTCCAGTACTATACAAAAAATTTCTCAAAATCTGAACATAAAATCTACCTCAAACTTCATTCCACAATACAGATGGTACGGACTGTACAAATTTCAAAAAACGTGCCACTGTACAGACTATACAGATTTTGAAATATATTTTTTTCAAAAAGTGTCGCTACCTGGAAATTCATGCCTTTGTTTTTCTTCTCGAAAAGTGTGCCCAAAATTGCTTCATTTTCTGTGTAGTCACTTACAATAGTATGGCCTCCTGGGAAATCACACCCGGTCTTACTCCTCGAAATGTGGAATAGATGTCTCGATTTTTGTGCCCATAAATGATCCCATGCCTTGGAAAATGTGATGCCCTCTACTGTTGCCATTCTCTTCTATGTTGCTCACCGAACCATCTTCCAGGAAAACTTACTTTATATATCTTCTCTCCTCTTGGAACTCAAGCCACCTTGAGAGTCGTGCCTCTCTAGAAATTCTCTTCTTGGATGTGTGCAAATGAAGTCTCAAACTTTCTTTTATTTACCCATTAGCGTAACTCCTTGTGACATTTTGAATTCCACGATTGAGATTAAATCTTGATCTCAAGATCCATGGTTGATATCTAATCTCAAGTTCACTTAAGTTTCCTAAGTGAAATATTATAAAAGTACACTTTATGACTTAAAGTCACTTTATAAACATAATATAGTGCAACTCATTTTTAAATCATAAAGTCACATCAAAAAATATTTTAATAAATAACTCATTAATAAAGTCACTTTATGACATTAAATGAGACTTCACATCACCTCGAACTCCTGCACCTAGGAACGTGATGCAGGAGTACCTCCGAGCTACAAAATTCTAACACCCCCTCTTAGAGAGGGAGGTACTGTTGGCATCAGCTCTACCTAGATCACTCTCCAGTCTACTCCCTCCAACTGCTGAAGTTGCTCCCTATGGATATGAAACCTCCTTAGATGATTGTATTGGATCAACAACTAAAGGTGTGTGCCAGACCACTCTAAACTAGGAGTTATGCTCACTCTCCTGCTCATCCTCTAGAGTCATCTCATACCAGCTTGGTCTCCTCCCAGAGCTGCAAGAATCCTCTCTACCAGTTGCAATCATTGTTGCCACTGAGTTTGACCTCCCACCAGAATCATCAGCTACAAGTTGTCCTCTCAACATGTATACATTGCCCTCTTGATTGACAATCACTCGTGCTGCATCCACGCCCTCACTCACCAAATAAATAATAACTCATCCCTGCATATGAAGGACTGCATATCCGTCATATTCCAGAGCTGATACTGAGATAAATTTCCTTCTCAGCTCTAGGACAAACAACACACTGCCAATCTCTAGATAACCACCAGACTCAAGTTGGAATAAGAATCTTCCAACTCCCTCTACTGCATGGGTGTTGGCATACCCATCCTCAGTAAGCATAAGTTTTTCCATCTCTATCAACTCCAGGAACATAGCTCGTGTCCTTGTCATATGGTGTGTTGCTCCGCCATCAATGTACCATGCTCCATTGTCCTCACACTCAGCCATGCTGCTACCTGAAATAAATGACACTAGCAAGAACTCCTTCTCGAATTTCCTTGCAAACTCTTCCACTTTAGCTGAAGCAGCAGCCTTAGACTCTTCTTTCTTCTTGTTCTTCTTCTTATGAGGAAAATACCCAGTATAGTGTCCATATCCCTAGAAAGGAAAGCATTTCACTTTGCTCATGGCTTTCTCAGATTTGGCTCCACTACTGGAGCCACCTTTCTTCTTCCATCCCTTTGCTACAAGAGCCACATTCTCTTCATCGGCTTCTTTCTGTTGACCTATGGAAGTGGAGCTAGATCTCAGCTCCTCCTAAGTGAATTCATCCCAAAGTCTAGCCCATGAAGGAAAATTCTCTCTAGCTACAATTGCACGTACAAAATCATGCGAAGGTTGAGAGAAACCATTCGAGGCTACTCTCACCAATTCTGCATCATCTACCTTCTCTCCAATAGCTCCCAACTCATCACGAACTTGTGAAATGCGGGTCAAGTAAGAAGAAACATTCTCAGTCTTGGTCATTTTGGTTTCTCTTAATTTTTGCCTCAAAACCATCTTTTGATTCTCATTTGAGCTCTCGTATAAGCTAGTCAAATAATCCCACATCTTAAATGCACTATATTTACCTGAGATATGTGGGATAACATGGTCCTTTACTACATCAAGGATGATCCGCCTAGCCTTGATGTCCTTTTTGTTAAAGGCTTCTAGTGCTTGTGCATCGGTGGAAGCAGGAACTTGAATTGGATTCTCCTGCGTGCTATGCACCGCTTCATCCCACAGTTCATTCTCCTACAAAATAGGCACTATCCTATCCTTCCATGAACAAAATTCTCTGCTCCATCTATCCTATCTTCCAACCTTAAACTAGTGTCCATTTCTCTAAGAGTATGAAATACACAAACTGCTCATAACCAAATCAATCTCTGCTCACCTGTGTAAAATGTTCTTCTCAGTTGTCACACTCAGTAAATCTCTTGCATATGCAGTTGCACTGAACCAACACTTCTCATGCAAATCACTTGCATTCTCTGTTGCTCCAATAGTCCACTGAAACTCAAAGCCCTAGCTTCGATACCATGTTAAAAATAGACAAGGCTTCACAGGCTGTTATAAAGAACTTATGTCAAACACTTCCAAAACCTTTGGTATTAATCAACTGCAAGCATAATATCAACCATATTACACGGGAATAGTGTCTGTAAATTAATACACTGTTCTAGTAGCAATTTAGCAGCATAAAAATAATAAAACCAGCAGACTGTCCACTAATTAATACATAGGAATTTCATGACAGCAGTGATAAAAGGCACTTCAACACACAATTTTTTTGTCAAACTTTGACCCTGCAAAAACCCCACATTTTGGGGAAAGCCTGTCCTATAATTTTATTCGTGAGAAACAATTTTTCTTATAGTTATAACATCAAGTAAGTACATAATTATTTTCTAGTACTATACATAAAATTTCTCAAAATCTGAGCATAAAATCTACCTCGAACTTCATGCCACTGTACGAATTTTGAAAAAACAATAAAAAATTTGTGTCGTTGCCTGGAAATGCATGCCTATGTTTTTTCTTCTCAAAAATCGTGCCCAGAATTGCTCTGTTTTATGTGTAGTCACTTACAACAATATAGCCTCCAAGGAAATCACACCTACTCTCTCTCCTTGAAATGTGGGATGGTTGTCTCAACTTTTGTGCTCATAAATGTTCCCATGCCTTGGGAAATGTGCTACCCTTTGGTGTTGTCATTCTCTTCTCTGTTGCTCATTGAACCATCTTCTAGGAAAACTTGTCTTCTTTCTCTCCATTCCTCTTGGAACTCAATCCACCTTGAGAGTTGTGCCTTTCCATAAATTCTCTTCTTGGATGTGTGCAAATGAAGTCTCAAACTTTCTTTTATTTACCCATTAAGGTAACTCCTCATTACCTTTAGAATTCCACGGTTGAGATTCAATCTTGATCTCAAGATCCGTGGTTGAGATCTAATCTCAAGTTCACTTAAGTTTGGTAAATGAACTATACACTAAATATTTTCTTTTCGAAAGTCATTTTTCCCTAAATATTATAAAAATACACTTTATGACTTAAAGTCACTTTATAAACATAATAAAGTGCAACTCACTTTTAAATCATAAAGTCACATCAAAAAAGTACTTTAATAAATAACTCATTAATAAAGTCACTTTATGACATTAAATGAGACTTCACATCACCTTGGACTCCTAGACCTAGGCACCTCTGAGATACAAAATGCTAAAACATTATTGCTTGGCGCCTTTGTGGATTTTAAAGGAGCAAGAGTGAACTCAAATGGGGGGATCCTTCTTTTCTTTCTGTTTTGTTTTTTCTGTTGCACAAGGATGGAGAGGACGGCATATCGAAGCGAGATTCGGCCCAGGGACCTACATTCATCCATGTAGTCCCCACAGAAACAGGACCAATGTGATGGCATTGCCATTGATAGTGGTATAGATTCCATGGTGATGAGTAATGCATCTCCAAAAAGAAAGAAAACCCCTGGTATTTTACCATGCAGGGATCGTTGTGTAGGGGGATTCCATATGAGGAAGCATGCCATTTTGTTTTTTGTTTGTATGAATTCTTGTGTAGGGATCCTCATGCTATTTTCTCTTTTTCATAGATTGTTCAATATGCATGTAAACGGTGACAGTGAATGCTATAGCTACAAAAAGTTGGGTGATTTCCCTTTGGGAAGATCTACCCCTGCATTCATTTTTTTAATAATTGTTTATATATTATAATACAAAGTGTTGAGAATTCTCCTTCTCAGAGAATTCGAACCATGCCCTTTTTAAATGATTTCTGTACTTTATTTAAGAGCCAAATAGTTGGGAGATCCCATGGTTACTGAAATTTATATTCTTGATTTATTTGTTTGACGGTAGGAAGAAGCTGGGAGATCCCATGGAAGGAATAGGTCCCTTGCTTCCTGAAATATATATGGTTATTTATTTGTTTGATGGTAGGAAGAAGTTGGGCGGTCCCATGGAGGGAATCCGTCCCCTGCTTCCTGAATTATATTTAGTTATTTATTCATTGATGACTATGAAGGAGTTGGGCGATCTCTCTATTGAGAGAATCAATCCCATGCTAGCATTTTGTTGAAATTTTAATTTTAGCTTGACTCCAAAGGAGCTGGGCGATCTCTCCTTTGAGAGGATCGACCCTTTGCTAGCAGCGTAATCAATGTTATGTCTTCCTTCTAAGGACTGCTATTTTTTTTAATATCTAGGAGATGGGTGACCCATGCCTTCTTTCATATGAGGTGTGTCTCTAACTTATCTTAAATACTATTATCTATAAGATAAGTTAGAGACACACCTCATATAAAGACTAAGGTAACCCTTGAGGAACTTATACTACAAATACAGATAAGCATAAGGTTGAGGTGTGTCTCTAACTTATCTTATAGATAATAGTATTTAAAAGGAATGTTATTGCTACCAAGAGTTGGCATCTACAATGTTACTTGTCGTTAGACTTGTTGATGTATTCATATAATAGTGTATGGTTAACTTTATAATTTAGATCAATCTATAAAGGCATGATGAGTTATACTAATTAAATGTTCAAACAATGTATGTTACGTGTGAATATCCATGGTATAAAAGAGATGATTACGATTTTCAAATTAACTATATCTTTTGATGCTAGAAGGAACATGGTATGTTTTAATGGATAAATACTACAATAATTAACAATGTCATTCAGTTACAAGACTTGAACTGTATCATATATTTTCTTTATATTGATCAGACTAATATAATTGGCTCATTAACAGATGCTACACGGAAAAAAAATTATACCCCTTTCCAATTGGAATTTATGTATGTTACATGTGGTATCAAAGCTCAGGTTGTAGCACTCAAGACTTTTTGGGATACAACTTATAAACATGATGAACAAAGAGGACTAAAACCAATAATGTTAGTGTGCCTAAAAATAATTTAGTCAAGGGAACTAGTATGTGCCCGACTTAGCCATGGTTTGATAATGGCATGTATTCCATTCAATGAATTGTGCAAGTGATGTGAGGAAAAACCTAGAGCTTACAATGACAATAAGTTTCTAATGAGCTACATTATAATAAGTGGATGTTTTAAGTCGTGGTAAGAATGTATATGCCAAACACAATTTTTAGATAAGGATATTGTCTTACAAAAGGGATCTCCAAGGAAAAAGGGAGCATCATGTACCTCTATATTTATTTTCTTCCTATTATTGCATCTAGGATGATTGATGAGTTTGGTTATGATTAGGAAATTCTCAAATGTAGACAATTCATATATAAAAGTATATTCATCAACAAGACATCATTACTAATGATCAAATGATTGTTGTAAAGGAATGCACAAATATCTACTTACTGTAAGGGATGATCACAATATTTCTAAGGTTGGAATTATGATCAAAGTTTAAGAATGAGCATATAAGTGATGATATGGTTAAATACTGAAGCATATGAATGCAATAATTATTGGTATATACTTGATTTGAAGTCGATCAAAAATTGATTTAGTTAATAAGTGGGATTATTTTTTATATGATAACAGTATGATGTTGCTACTAACTATCTGTGAAGTTGTGACATATTTAGAGGACTTGGTGATGGCAATAAATAATGTAGCCATGATGAGAACCAATTTTTATGTGTTGCAAGTAGTTGAATGATGTGATTGACATTGAATACTAAATAATATAGCCATTGGTATTGATCCATGAATGGGGAAAGACACCAAGTGGAAAAAATTGACGATTCAACCCAATTATGCTAAAGTAATTATCCTAGACTCAAGCAAGAGAGATTGAGTGGAAAATAAAGTAATTTCCTTGGACTCAAGCAAGAGAGATTGAGTGGAAAAGAAAGTAATTTTCCTAGACTCAAGCAAATGAGCTTGAGTGGAAAATAAAGTGGGGCAAGTAATCATCAATGGAAAAGAGCTAGGCAAACTAAATTAAAAATAGCATCTTGGGACAGGACAATGTTCGATGTCTTTTTAGGATGAAATATTTTGATTGGAAATCAAAAGAGGAGTGATCTCAAAAGTTCAAAGCTTGTAAGATCACATTTAATTTGGTGGCAGATCTCAAGGGAGAGTTATGTGTTCAACAAAGTGTTGTTGTATAGTTGTTCATCCCCATGGTGTAATAATGGGACATAGGGGTAAAAGTTGCTAAGTGAATTGGTTCATAGCGTCACTAATGTTTTAACTATGATAAATGCAAATATTACTGTAGGTAATGCGAAATTCATCCAAATATGGGGGTGAATGTCAAGTTTGGGGTTGGTTTCTCAATACTACTAACCTATGAATGAAGGTTATGTATATAACAAGTTAAGGATTTGCTAAGAGGCTTCTCATCTGAGAGTTAAAATGAAGAACAGCCCTCTAGAAGATGAGTAAATTATTTTATTTTACTTACGTATTATTTTTTGTTAAATTGGGAGGTGATCATGTGCATGCATATATTTATGATGATATTCTAGAAATACCTTGCATGGGTTGTGTAAAGTGCAGGGTATGAAAGAAAAAGAATAATAAAGACATGAAGGCGGTGTAAAAACTCAAGGACACTTGAAAGAGGAAGACAAATTGATTATGGTTACCAACACGAATGACAGTGTTATTTTTAATGGGGGGAAGATGTAACATCCCTCCTTTCTCCTATTCTTTTGTAACTGAAATACAAATGTAAGTGTTTCCCAGCAAATATCTCAAGGTCAAGGACTTGCCATAAAACTTTGTAAATGTTTTTATTTACTTCCTAAGTTGTAAATTTGAATTTGTAGACTTAGGAGACTAAAGGTTGTGATGCAACTTAAATGACAAGACAATCGAATCCACTAAGGGGAAAGGTTAATGGCTAAGAAGATGATGATGAATAGTCATTATGGTGCCTTGAGCACTGGAAGACAACTGTTGATGTTCATTAATCATTCCATTAAAGTGTATGCACTTAAAATAGAGCCAGTCTTGCGAGTATGAATGTGGTGTAAGCCTTGGGCATTGCAAAGCAATGTACCCTTCGCATAAATAGGAGACAAGAATTATATTCACTTACCTAAGTAAAGTAAAGTGAGTTATTATGACTATGAGTTATTATCTACAACAAGCAGTGCAATAGGTTTATCCTTAAAGCTTCTAATAGAAAGAAGCTAAGAATTTATCAATCTTAAATAATTATAATTAATGGTTGGAAAGGGATAATTTTATTGTCATTACATATATTCATACCATTATATGTATTTGTGTGATTTATATATTACAATATTTCAACACATAATAAATTATTTATAGTTATATGTAATCTAAACATAGAGGAAAACCTCAAAAGAAAGGAGTAGATATTCTTGAGTTTAAAGCTCTCCTTGGAGAAATCATTGGAATTTGTCTCCTCGATAAGGAGAATTGAATCCAACTCAATATCCATTTGTCGTCTAGAGGTAGTCAAATCCATTTTACAATTTTCCACTTGTTTCCTTCTAGGTAAAGTGGCCACATGTTCTTTTAATTAAGGTTTTGGTAAAGAGCGCTATTATGGCTTGGTGCCTTGGTGGCTTTAAAAAGGAGCAAGAGAGAACTCAATTGGGGGTCCTTCTTTTATTTATGTTTTATTTTGTATATTACACAAAGATGGAGAGGGAGACATCTCTAAGGGAGATCCAATCCAAGGACCTACAATCATGCATGTAGTCCCCACAAAATTAGGACCAATGGGATGGCCTTGCCATTGATAGTGGTGTATTTACCTTGGTGATTAGTAATGCATCTCCAAAAAAAAAGAAAACCCCTAGTATTTTACATTGCAGGGATCGTTGTGTAGGGGGATTCCATATGAGGACCCATGCCATTTTGTTTTTTGTTTGTATGAATTCTTGCATAGGGTGCCTCGCGTTATTCTTTCTTTTTCATAGACTACTGAATATGTATGTAAATAGTGACAGTGAATGTTATAGCTACAAAGAGATGGTGATTTCCGTTTGGGGAGATCCACCCATGCATTCATCTTTTTTTTAATAATGGTATGTATATTATAGTACAAAGTGTTGGGAATTATCCTTCTGAGAGTATTCGACCCATGTCATTTTTAAATGATTTGTGTACTTTATTTAAGAGACAAATAGCTGGTAGATCCCATGCTTACTAAAACTTATAAGTTTGATTTATTTGTTTGATGGTAGGAAGAAGTTGGTAGATACCATGGAGGGAATCGGTCCCTTGCTTCATGAAATATATATGATTATTTATTTGTTTGATGGTAGGAAGAAGCTAGGTGATCCCATGGAGGGAATTGGTCCCCTGTTTCCTAAATTATATATGGATATTTATTTGTTGATGACTCTGAAGCAACTGGATGATCTCTCCATTGAGAGAATCAATCCCATGCTAGCATCTTGTTGAAAGTTTAATTTTATCTTAACTTCGAAGGAGTTGGGCGATCTTTCCATTGAGAGGATCAACCCCATGCTAGCATCTTGATGAATGTTATGTCTTCCTTCTAAGGAAGGCTACATTTTTTTTATTTTAAGATCTAGGAGATGGGTGACCCATGCCTTCTTTCCTATGACTACTACATCCTATTTGAAATCTAGGGGGGGGATTTCCCATTGGTTTATAAATGTTGTATGCAAATGCCCTTTCTCATCTTGGAGTATAACTCCATATTTGGACACCTAATTGCTTGTGGTTATAGATATGGTAGGAGAGTGGCCTCTCTTGTCCTCAAGTGTAACTAGAGATTTTGTTAGGAATATTCAGGTTTATCAATGTCGCATGAGAGTTCCCTCTCTTATATTGAAAGGTAACCCCAGATTGTTTTTCAATATAATTGTTGCAAATTTTGCTTATATGGATAATTGCGTTTATAAGTATTTGATGAGGGCCCAAAATCTCTCTCTTGGAAGAGAAACTCCATATTTTTTTTATAATTGTGCGTTTAAGAGGATGACCTCTCTCTTATTTCATTGCCTATTTAATTTCTTTGAGAAATTAAGAATAGTCGAGATCCCTTTGTGTTCCATTTAGATTATTTTAGAGCCGAAATCTCCTTGCCTCTTTTTTCAATTCGATTAAGTAAGACCTATAAGATATCTCAATCCTTATATTTCATATGTGTGGTTTCCTATTAAGAGCAGAGGCTCTAATTTTACATGACATAAATGCATGGATTTCTCATAAGAGCAAAGGGCTCAGTAATTATTTTCACCAGAGTTGAGTTCCATTTAAAGATGAGGATTCATTCTAGCTTAGGAATAAGTTTTATGTGGCCCTAAAATCTATTGGTATATTTATTTGTTAAATTAAGGAGATGTATACTTTGGAATTAAGGGTTAACGTTTAAAAGATGCTTGGTTTAAAAGTGTAGCTTGACATTTGATGTCCAAACTCCTTGATGTTCATTGAAAACCAATGTCAACATGATATACAAACCACATTCAGAATTAGTTTACACCTTTACCCTAGTGGATTCATGCCCATCTTAGGGGTGGCCTCTCGACAGGAAAACATACGCCAAACAGAGAGCCAAAAGGTTGGGAGGAAAGTTATAGTCGTGTATTTAATTGCTTCAAACTACATGTTTCAGATAAGTACTATTCAGTTATTTTCATTATTGTTCATTAAGCTTTATAACGAATTATTCATGGTAGCTTGAAAAACAAATAAGATTATTGTAAAGATGTAAGAGTTACTCCATTTATTTGAGATGGTATTAAATGATAAATTGAGTTGGATTTCATAAGAAATATTTGGTACAATTGTGTTATTAATAAAGATTTAAACTCATAAACAATATTGTGTTATAAATGAACAATAATGTATTCGTATCTTCTTAAAAATCATCCAAGGTTATAAACCTAAGTGGTTACGAATGCTTTTTCACTTTGAAGAGAAAAACTATGGAACATATTTTGATATTGTTCTTATATTCTTATTCGTAACTTCATTAGGTACAATGTAGCTCTGCGGAAACCATTTTTTAGTGAAGGAGAACAGGAGACATAAGGAGGCGAAGGTCGGAGGATATTTTTACTTCTTATCTTTTATTAATTGGAAGTTTTTTTTCCACAAAGGCAAAGATGTATGAATATCAAGTGGATTATGAAGATGACTCATCCTATAGCTCAATTTTTAAGTCAGAAGAGAAAATGAGAGAAAAGACTCTCGTCACCCCACGGAACAAAATGAGTGCAGACGCAGCCCCAGATCTGTGTAAGGTTTCTCATAGGAAACATGATGGCTCCACAATGTATGTGAAATCAAAATCTAAAGGGATGAGAGTGAAAAAATCAACTCCGGAACTGTCTGTGGGTAGAGACACACAGTTGACACAAAACCTGGATTACCTAAACCTCACATTAGTGGGGATATTCTTTGGAAAAATTACAGGGAGCTCTTCTTTAGCAGAGTGGATGGAAAAAAATAGGAACCTAGTGTTGGGTTACACCCCTCAATTCCCTGTGTTACCCAGGGGTTGGTTTTTGTTAAAAGTTTCAAAGGAAGAGGACAAAATTATACTCTTGCAAAGGAGCTGGAAATAGGGTCCATCTGGATTAATTTTAAAGAAATGGCATGTTGATTTTAACGCATGTAGGGAGCCTCATAACTTACAACAAGTATGGGAAATTCTCCCTGGTTTACCCATGATTTTCTAGCAGCAACACATTCTTGAAGGAATAGGGAATAAAATTGGGAATTTTATCAAGCTCCAGGGTGGCTGGGTAGATAAGACAGACCGAAGGTGTGCTCAAATTCTTATAGAGTTGGATATAAGGGATGGTCTGTATGAGGATATTGTTATTAAGATGCATGAGAGTAGTTGGACTCAGTGCCAAGATTATTGGAAACTGTCGTTCTGATGTTTCAATTGCAAACAAGTACGATATCTACAAAAGGACTGCTCAGTAAATACAGGAAGACAAATGCATACTTATAGGAAAGTATGGATGAAAAAGACACACAATAAAAAAATATGGGATGCCACGAAGTCAAAAGAAGAGCCGGATTTAGAATAGTCCAGAAAGGAGGAAGAAACAAAAACGGAAATGGTGTTGGTTGAAGAACCTTTCAGGATGAAGGAGGGTGTGAAGGTGTTGATAGAAACACACGCAACCCAGGACGTGCAGCAAGGTGGTGAACTAGAATCCATCTATGCGTCATCATCCAAAGGTACAAAAACTATCATTGTCCCTAATTGTGTTAATACAGTTACAGTGAATGTTGGATTAGATAATTCCAAATTCAATGACAACTCATCAAAGTTGTTGAAAACAAGGGTCTTGGGGCCACTGGAAACAGAAAAGAACTCTTTGGAGAACTGTAAAAAATAAGCTATGGAAACTATGGGGACGAAACAAAATTCCTCGAAAACTAGTAATGGGTACGATTTGAGGCCCAGAACAGGAAAGGAGAATCTTTTAAGCTCCATGGGGAGACTAGCCCTTAGTCAAATTCCAAAATCAGGTGCTCAAATAAAATCATTTCTAAACAAAGCACAATTGAAGGCAACAAAGGAAATTCTAGAAGGGAAGCAAACCACAATAGGAAGGGCTCTTAGAGCGATAAAATCCCCAAGTACGGTAACTTAATGCTAATTTTATCCTACAACGTGAGGGGGTTAGGAGGGGCCCCCAAATTAGCAGCCCTCTGTAGGATTTTAGAGTTAAATAAGGCAAAAGTGGTAGCATTACAAGAAACAATGTCGGAAGGAAGAAAAGCTAAAGAGGCGCTGAAAACATGTTTGAGGGATTGGCATATGGAAACCCTGGATGTGGAAGTACACTCAGGGGGGATGGTAACAGCTAGGAGTCCATACATCATTTTCCATAATAAGTCTATTTTTAAAGATGCAATAGGAACAAAATTAGAAGACCCTGAAACTTGGATTGTTTTTTACTTCCTGGACGTTTATGGCCCTTTTTATTATAGAAGGATCTTTTGGGAAACCCTAAGTAGAAGTGGAGATTTGGATCATGATAACCTGATTTTGGCAAGGGATCTAAACCTAACCTTGAAATCAGGATAAGTATAGGGAAAAATGCATGGTTAGATGCTTTAGCAACATACTTCAGCTCTTTGTTTAATCAGAAGAATTTAATAGATCTCCAACCAAATCAGATTGAACCTACTTGGAGAAATAACAAAGGAGGAGACCAAGCAATTTCAAAACGCTTGGATAGATTCTTACTCTTAGAAGGTATGATACAAGATGAGTTGGTGTTTAAGTTTGAGGTAGAAACTATCGGTTTATCAGACCATAGACCAATCACTCTTTCAATAATTACAAAGTCGAAAGAAAAAACCCTTGCATCGTTCAAGTTCAATCCGAATTGGCTAGACTACAAGGAGTATCGGGAGTTGGTTAAGAAGAGTTGCAAGCCAATCGAGGTTCAGTCATCAGAAAGGTGCATGTTTCAGATGATGGAGAACTTATCAAAAATCAAAAAACTTTCAAAATAATGGGGAAGTATTCAAAGAATCTTAGATTAGAAGGAATTGAAGGAAGTTGAGCAGAAAAATCAGAATCTTCATAGTTCCAACAATACAAGGGTCTTCTCTTAAGCAGAGCTAGATCAGTTAAGAGTGGAAGAAAAAAAATGAAGTATTCTCTTAGCACAGGAGGAAAAATAGTACACTAAAGAGTAGAGCCTTATGGTTGGAAGATGGGCACAAGAAAACAAAATACTTCCATAGGTTTGCCTCACACAGGAAAAATATCAATACCATCTTGGAAATCAAGGATGAGGCAGGAGGGGTAGCCCAGTTGTTCAAAGAGAAGACCAAAGCTGTAGTGGATCATTTCCAGAAAATATTCACAGCTCTACCAAGATACCCCATCAGTGAAATCCTATAGGTTTTAAACCTGTTCCGTAGATTGATCACAGAAGAGATGCAACAAGCTCTAATGGAGAAAGTGTCGAAGGAAGAGCTCAACAAAATCATATCCTCCTTCCAGAAAGGGAAGATCCCAGGGCTAGATGGTTTTACCCTGGAATTTTTTTTAGGGTTTTATGATTTGTTAAAGGATAGTCTACTGAAGGTGGTCAGGGAATCTCAGAGGAAAGGAAAAATCTTAGGGGCCATGAATGCAACTTTCATTACCCTAATTCTAAAAAAACAAAAAGGGGAGACCTTTGAGGATTTCAGACCTATTTCCTGGTGCAACATGGTGTACAAAATCATTGCTAAGATCATTGCTCAACGACTCAAGCCTATCATGAGTTAGTTTATAACAGAGGAACAATTTGGTTTCTTGTTCAATAGGAAGATACACGATGCGGTGTCACTAGCTCATGAAGCTTTACACTCAATAAAAAAGGAAAAGCAGTCAACATTCGCACTAAAAATAGACTTATCAAAATCCTATGACATGGTAAATTAGACCTTCATACATTTGTTATTAATCCAGATATGAATGCCAATAGAGATGGTGGAGTGGATTTTGGGCTATATTCAGTCTGCTTCCTTTGCAGTTTTCATAAATGGATCCCCCTCCAACTTTTTTAGACCTACCAGAGGACTGAGATAAGGATGTCCCCTGTCTCCATTCTTGTTAATGTTGATAGCAGAATCTCTGAGCAGATTATTGCACATGAAAGAGAGGTAAGGATGATAAAAGGAGTAAAATTCTCCAACCAAATTGAGCTAACACATGTCTTATTTGTGGATGATGTGCTCATGTTTGGGAATGGAACCTTCAACATTTTACAAAATCTGAACAAGGTACTTAAAAACTATCAAATAGCAACAAGGATGGAGATAAACCTGGAGAAATCAAAATTGTCACACGACAATATGAATGAGGAGTTCATAACACAGGAAAAAGAGACAATTCCAGTTTCCATCTCACCAATGGATGAGGGCTTCAAATACCTAGGGTTTTAGTTAAAACCAAATGCATACACAACACAAAACTGGATGTGGCTCTACAAAAAAAATGAGAGCAGAATATCAATGTGGAAAAATCAATTCCTATCAAGGGGGGGGGCGGTTGGTCCTGTTGAAAGCTGTTTTACAAAGCATCCCAGTATACTGGGATTCAATTTCATATAATCCAAAGGGATTATTAGCAAAGATCAGGAAAAAATGTTTCTCATTTTTATGGACAGCGAGCACAAAAAAGGAAGGCATTCCTTTAGTCAAGTGGGCGAAGATAGTTCTCCCTAAATACATATTTGGTTGGGGGATCAAGAACACAAACCTATTTTGCAAAGCATTGGCGGCCAAATCTCTGTGTAGGTTGGTGGAAAACCCTGATACTTTGTGGGGAAAAACTATTAGAGAAAAATAATGTCCAAATGCATCCATAGAACAATGGTTTTGACAATCATAAAAAACTCACAAAGGAGGGTCACTATGTTGGAAGGCATTTGTGGTGGCTTTCCCACTCGTGGGAAATTCGGTTGCCTAGAAGGTAGGTGATGGAAGAAGAATTAGAATAGGCCAAGACCCTTGGGTAGGCTTAGGAGAAAACTTCAGGTTACCAGACACTCTCCTAACGCATCTAAAGGAGAGAGGAATTTCAGTTTTAGTGGATGCAAGCTCTTATACAGATCGCAACCAGAGAGGCACGGTATGGAAGCCAGCACAAGACCTAGATCTACCCAAAATTGATGCACCATTATGGAACTCTTACACTAAACAGTTTGGAGCAAATTTTATCCACCTAGAAGAAGAGCAAGACAAATTAAAGTGGACTTGGAATACCAAAGATGGGAAGTTCTCTACAAAGATGGGTTACGAAGCAGCTTTCCAATTAGAGCAACCATCGACAGACTACTGGTGGTGGTCAAGAATATGAAAACTAATTCCCCTCTAAAATCAATTATAACACTCAGGCTGGCTTTAAACAACAAACTATTAACCTGGGAAATGATTCTCAAGCATGGATTTAATGGGCCTAGTTATTGCATTTTGTGCAGAGCTGAGAGTGAATCAAATTCTCATATTTTTTTCCATTGCGCTTATGCAGGAACAGTGTGGAAACAAGTTATTAACAAGTTGGACCCTTCCACAAGCACAGAAGATGAGGAATCTCTGGAGCACAGAGTGAAAAATTGGTGGAGCAATGAAAGGGTATGTCAACATGAAGCGTTTCCAACCCTTTGTGTTTTCACTATATGGGAAACAAGGAATAGAGAAATATTCAAAAACATTTGGACTTCCTTAGAAATAACCGTTAACGTGCTTTTGCATAAGGTAATGGAACATCAAACGAAACCAAAACAAAAACCAAGAAGAGTGCTCAAACCACTGAACATAGACAAAAACACTCCTTAGGATTTCTTTAACGGAGCAAACCAAGAGGAACCTCCCTTGGGAGGAGCTGGAGGTATTCTCTTCATGAATGAAACAACAAAGACAGAGATTACTTTTGCACGAGGATAGGGCACAAACAACAAGGCAGAACTATCATCTTTATGGTTAGTCCTTCGAATAGCATCTGTTTGGAGACTCTAAAATGACTATAGATTGGGCCAATGGACAGTTGCAGATAAATGCACCTCATCTTCAGCATTTGTTGAGAGCAATCAGAGATCAAATGGTAAATTTCGAGTCAATTTCCTTTCAACATATTTACAGAGAACTAAATGTTGAAGCAGACAAGATGTCCAAAGAGGCTTTATTGCTCCCTCCAGGGTTAATGGAGGTAAAAGAATTTGTAGATAATAATTTGGTAAATCAGTATGTAAGGCTATGAGCTAATAGAACTCATGAGATAAGAGAAAGTGTTCTTGTGTAGAACTTGAAAGGGAAAATCATGAACCATCTGGGCGATATTGTTGTATGCCCTTTTTGGTGATATTTATGTATGTCATTTGACGACTTATGTATTCCTTCTTGGAAATTCTATTAAGGACCGATCTGACGACCTTATGTATGCCTCGAAAGGGAAGTCCATGTTTATTCAGTGAGAATAAAGCAATTTTTTCTTTAGAAATATATATATACACACACACATATACACACGCACCTTCTGCTTATTTGAAAAAAAACTATAAGATAGGAACTATAAGGAATGGTGTCATATTGTTATACACACTTGTAGATAAAAATAATGGTGCTTTAAGTTCATAAAGTTAGATTAGACTACAAATTTTACTTGTGGGATTTCAATTTCAATGTCACTTGCATAAGATAAAGTATTCATAGTATCAAGTAAATTAAAATTCGTAATATTGTTAGTATGTATTGAAGGAATGTGATATACGAGAATACTAGACATAAGTGCTTAATGACGTATTTCTCATCCTTATAGAAATTTATAAGGAGCTTATACTACAAATACATATAAGAATAAGGCTAAGGTGTGTCTCTAACTTATCTTATAGATAATAGTACTTGAAAGGAATGTTATTATTACCGAGAGTTGGCATCTATGTTACTTATCGTTATATTTGTTGGTGTCTTCATTTAGTAGTGTTAGGTGGAATAACTCCCGAATTGTTATTCTTCTCCATAGAATGCCTTTATTTATACATTTACAGTGACTCCTGGGATCACACATATGAGAGTCTCTTCATATTCCTAATATTTACAATAACGTATAATCCTGACGGATTATATTCCAACAATCCCCCCCCTTAATCCGAAGGGGTGTTAGTAAGTCCGAGCATGTTCCTGAATCTTTCAAACTTTTCTAGTCCAAGCGCTTTGGTGAAGATGTCTGCAACTTGATCATTTGTGGAAAAATGTCGAAGATGGACTGTCTTGGCCTCTACATGATGTCGAATCAAATGATTCTTTATGTTGATGTGTTTGGTTCGATCATGGAATCTGGGATTCTTAGCCAGCTTGATTGCAGAAGTATTGTCGATCAATAATGGAGTGAAGTTCTCTTGTTTTTCTTGCAAATCTTCAAGTATCTTCCTGAGCCATACTATTTCTTTCGTTGCTTCAACTGCAGCCACATATTCTGTTTCTGTTGTTGAATCTGCCGGAACTGACTGTTTGCGTGATCTCCATGAGACAGCTGCTGATCCAAGACTCATAGTGTATCCAGAAGTTGATACTCATGTCTCCTTATCACCATCAAAATCTGAGTCTGAGTACCCAATAAGTTTGAAGTCATCCACCTTAGAGTACTTGATTCCAACGTCTTGATTCCCCTTCAAGTATCTTAGAACTCTTTTTGCAGCTGACCAGTGTCCTTCACAAGGTTTATGCATCAACCTTGAAAGTATGCCAACAACATAAGAAATATCTGGT
>LPNX010734218.1:471988-505694 GCA_001517045.1 Pseudotsuga menziesii
GTCGTATCTAGTCATGATGACTTGGTTGTCAGAGGACTTTATTATTTCTACGATTCCATCAAACATGTGGATGGAATGGCCTTGCTGTCGAATCTGCACCAAGGACAGCAGGCTTCTCTGCAACTATGGAAGATAAAGAACATTCTTCAACAAGAAATTAGGGAATCCAAGCATCTTCAGCTGAATGGTGCCCATTCCCTTTGGTTTAAGACTTGACTTATCTGCAAAGTAAACTATGCCATTTATTGTTTCATTAAGTTCTTCAAAATAGTATTTTCTAAAAGTCATGTGTGATGTTGCACCAGTATCAAGTAGCCAACAATCTGTGTAAGATGAAAGTGAAATCATTTCATTAATACCAAGATTACACTGTGCAACAATACAATTAGCAGAATCTGAAGATTTACTAGCATCTTGGTTCTTATTGTCATCTTTCTTCTGGTTATGTTGTCTTTGATGGAGTCCCACGAAGCCCAACACTGATCTGCTGTGTGTCCAATTTCCACAACGCTTGCACTTCAAATCTAATCTTTTGCTGGAGTTGTTTCTGCCTCCTCTACCTCTGAAGTTTCTTATTCCTCTGCCTCTCATGCTGCTTTCTCCTTTGGGATGATCTTTGGATTGGTCTTTGGTGTGGTTCTTTGCTTTTTGAGCAAAGCAAAGTGATTCTCCAGAATGCTTCTTCTATGATTGAATCTTGCAACTAAAACAATAGGAGAAAAAGAAGAAAGAGTAAAGGTGCAGGTCTAAGTCTCTTCCACCTTCCTCAAGATTTACAACAATGTCAATGTCTCTGCTATAATACACTTCAACGTAGTCTGTAGACGCTCTTTCACACAGCATCATATATCATTCAATGGAGTCTCCAATATATCATATACACCACCAACATGAATGAAAATGTTTACAGACTTCTCAAATTAAACTCCACACGTAAAGCTAGGGCAAAAAAATAAGTTTTATATATTCCCAACAAACAATTGCAACACTGAATTCGTAGCTCTCAGCGTCCGCAGCTCTCAGCGTTGATATTGAATTCAACCAAGAGAGGTCACTCACACATGGAATAATGAAAGCAATGCTTATTCCAAGGCATTCACCAACGCCGTAGCAGTATTCACATCATAAGTCATACATCAACAGTTAATCATTCATGGACACGTCTCAACAGCAAACACAAACTCATACAAGATGCATATACATGAAAATATTTCACTTCAAACTTCACGCAAATACCTAGGGTAAATTTAGGGTTTTTGTATTCCCAACGGTCACAAGTAATACCATACCAAAGTTTTACCTCCACGCTCTTGAATGGAATCTTTCAAGTCAGAGAGAGTCACGGATTTAACTCGCAGTGAGATGAGAGGTCGTGGCTCCAACAGTATTCCAATGAGATTTACTGACAAGCTTAACCAACGAGCTTCAACACATGAATGTTAGGACTTCTCCACGTTACATCAGTCTTCATCGCAGCTCTATCTTAATCTTTACACAGTACTCAACGATACTCCAATTGCACTAGCATTCAACGTATCTGAGTTTATGCACCGACAACAATAGTGAATGGTCTCACACACTCAACGCAACTCCAATTGCACCAAGTTTCAATGGATTAGCGTTATGCGCCCACAATAATAGTGAATGTTCTCACACACTCAACGCAAATCCAATTGCACCAAGGTTCATCTGCAAGCATACATTATCGTGAAGACAAATACAATAGAATGCACAGTTTCCTCGCCGCTCTCCAAAGGAATTTATGAGACAGCGCAGTCACACAATCATGACTGTCACACACACTTGTTGAGAATGATGGGAATGATGGGAAATGAGAGAACGCTTTATGTGGAAATGAGACCGTGAAACAACCTTAGGGTTAGCTATATATCAAAACGACTGAGCAAAAATTCAACCTCTGGCAAAGAGCAGTGCGAACCGTGCATGAAATTGGGGGATAATTAATAATGTAACAACCAACAGACATTCATACCTCAAATTAGAACTGTTGCAAAATAACGCACACACTTATGGCACTCAGGCTGTAGGAGAAATGCACGCAAAGGGAGACTGACAGAGCAGGCAGCCTGAAATATAGTAAAGGGCATAACGGAGGTCTGGCAGGTAAACTGTCAAGATTGACAAGCATACAGGCAGGAGTTATAGAGCTCTGATACCACTGTTAGGTGGAATAACTCCCGAATTGTTATTCTTCTCCATAGAATGTTTTTATTTATACATTTATAGTGACTCTTGGGATCACACATCCGAGAGTCTCTTCATATTCCTAATATTTACAATAATGTATAATCCTAACGGATTATATTCCAACAAGTAGTGTAGAGTTAACTTTATAATTTAGAATCATTCTATAAAGTCATGATGATTTATACTAATTAAATATTCAAATAGTATATGTCATGTGTGAAGATCCTAAAAAGGATTATTATGATTTCTAAATTATCAATATTTTATTGATGTTAAAAGGAAAGGGTATGTTTTAATGGATAAACACTACAATAGTTAATTATGCCATTCAGTCACGAGACTTGAACTACATTATATGTTTTAATTATATTGATAAGACTAATACAATTGGTTAATTGATGGATGTTAAACTAAAAAAATGTATACCCCTTTCTTATTGGATTTTGAGTATGTTACATTGAGGCATAAATTTGCAGAGATGGTGACAAAGGAAAATTTTGGGTTCTTAGCTAATAGGCAGATTATGGATGCAGTGGGGGTTACACGAGAGTAATTACATATAACAAAGTCTAGGAATCTGGAGGCACTCATCCTAAAGATAGACCTGGATAAGGCATTTGTTAGAGTAAAGTGGGTTTATTTGAGATTAATCCTCCTCCAAATTAGGCTCCTGGTATTTGTGAACAACTAGATTATGGCTTGCATATCTTCAGCATGTTTTGTTGTACCTATTAATGGATCTCCTTCCATCTTTTTTAAGTGATATAGGGGCCTTAGACAAGGGTGTCCACTTTCCCCTTTACTATTCATGTTGGTTATTGAATTCCTACGTAGATTAGTTTCTATTGTGAAAAAAGAAGGAAAATTACATGGTGTCAAAAGCTTAATCCCTTGATATTACACATCCTTTATTTGTTGGTGATGTGGTCTTGTTTGGGATTAGCTCCATGGTGGAGTAGATTGTTTTTGTTGATATTATCATACATTTTTGTGCAGCTTCTAGCATGAAGGTGAGTGCCACTAAATATGTATGAATCAGGCATAATATCCTTGACTCTGTTATGCATCAGATATCATCCATTTTACCCTATCAAGTGACAAAGATGGTAGATGGTTTTAAATATCTTGGATATTACTTAAAACCAAACTGCTACAGAGTACAGGATTGGCTCTCGCTAATTAAAATGGTAGACAAGAGGATAGGAAACCGGACTTATAGTTTCCTATCTTTTGGAGGGAGGATCACCCTCATCAAATATATGTTGGTTGGGATCTCAATTTATTGGTTCTCCCTGGCACATGTCCCTAAAAACAGATACATAAAATCAAAAAGTTGATGTTTAATTTTATTTTATACAGTTCTTTAGTTCACCACAAGATCCACTCGGTTAGATGGGACAAGATCTCTACTCCAAAATTTTTTAGTGGATGGGATACTAAGAATTTACAATGGTTTTCTACATCCCTGGGTGTGAAAATTCTATGGCTTGGCTTGTTTGTGACTAGATTATGGTGTGAGGTTCTCAAATATAAATATATAAAGGGGCATCCTCAAGTCGATTAGGACTCCTGTCAAATATGTTATTAAAGCTTCTAATTTTTTGCATGGAATTATTCAGTCATTCTCTTGGATTAGCAGAGGTATTTCGTGGAAAGTGGGAAATGGCACCAAATTCCTAGTAGGTGTTGATACTCTTGTTGGAATGGAGGTATATTACACTCTATCTCCTTCTATTTTGAGCTACCTAGTTGAAATTCGGTTTTTACCCTCTCACATATCAAAAGCACGGAGTGGTTAGGACATTCAAAGCCCTACTGGTTGCAGGCTAAAAATACATGCCTTGGTAACCATTGGGATACTGGATGGAATGGTTATATTACTGCTCTCAACAAGGTTGGATTCATGCTTAGTGAGATCGATGACACCTTGGTTTGGTCCTTGAATGATACCACTAGTCAGGTTACTACTAGGACTGTTTATATTGAAATTTCCAAAAGTCACCCCACTACGGATATAAAATGGTTGTTTGGTAGATTCTGGAAATGGAATTTGACTTAGAAACTTAAATGCTTCCTTTGGCTTACTCTGTAGAATTGTCTATTGACCTCGGAAAACCTCCTTCGTAGGGGGTGGATGGGCCCAAACTATTGTTTCCTTTGCATCTCGAAGGGGGAATCAATAAACCATTTGTTTATTCAATGTTATTTCATTATGAAGGTATGGCAGTTGGTTGCTAAGGATCTATGCATTGCTTAGGATTGGAGCATCGATTATGTCAATAATAACCTAGAACATTGGATGAGTAATTCATGTACATAACACGCTACCTATATTCATATGTTGGGAAATCTGGAAAGAAAGGAATTGTGTTATTTTTGAAAACCGCCCTCTAAATTTTGCGGCCAATGTCTCAAGAGTTTTGTGTTTGTACAAGGATTATAGTGATCCTACATCTGTGACAAAAATATGAAATATATTTGCTCCAATCATACCATTTTATGTAGTTGGATACTTTTAAGGAGCTGCCTAGTTGGGCACTTGTGGAGATGGTATTTTTTTTAAGATCAATTATGACCATTACTTCAAACTTTGGTTGAATTGTAGGTATGGTACTAACGCAAAATAAGAACTATTGGCTCTTTGGTGCTTACTCTGTTTTGCCTCATCCATTGGAATTGATTCTCTTCGGGTCTATGGGGACTCATTACTTGTTGTGAACTGGGAGAACAAAGTCCACAATCTTCATGTCCTCTCTTTGGAATACTGGTTTTCTCGGATTGAGGCTATCATGGGTAACTCTGGGACCTTGCAATTTGGCCATGTTTTCAGAGAACTTGATGAGGTCGTTGATCGACTCTCAAAAGATACCATCGTTGGTGAATAAGGTTTCTTACACGTGGAGGAGTATATTCAGAGACCCTCACATATTATGGCTCCTCTTATTTCCTAAGTTAGTATTTATTAAGGCAGTGGTTTCTTTCTTGTTGGTTTCTAAATTTATGCTAGGTTGCTCGACTGTTTCTCAGAACTATTGTTGATTTTAGTACCTTTGACTATTTTTTTGTTAGAATGTTGTGTTGATGTATCTTTCCTGGGATATTTTGGTATCCATTATTGGATCTAACTGTTATATGTTTTCTGGTGATGATGATATGTACTCTTTTATTTTCATAAATAACAAGAGACGTGCTTTTTTCTGGTTGGGAAAAAAGTATATACACATTTACATATTCATACTTTTATCCACAAACCTTATACATAAATGAATACATTCAAATTCCAAATAGATATAAATTTTTACTCAACACACTCATCATGGTGATAATGTGGATTTTGAACTCCCATATAAGTGAGCCATTTATATACAAGTAGGCCACACATGACTAATGACTAAACAAAGACAACTTTATTGGGTTGTAATGTTAGTTTCTGTAAGTTTCTCAAGTGAAAAAGATAGGTATTCTACTGGGATATGAGCCAATAGATTATTTTCAAATGGTCATCGTGAATTATTCTAGGTCAAATTACCTATAGGTGTGTGATGTCCCCAATCAAATAATTTCCAAATAAGGCTACTTGCAAATAATGTTTCACCAACCTACTAGCTCCCTAGGTTGAGATGGAGACATAAATTTTGTAATAAGGGTTATGGAACCCAAAAGGACTTTATTTTACCACATTGACATTTAAATGGGTCACATAAATGATAAATGATAATAAAATAAGGTGGCATGGGTTCATGAAGACACTTGGAAGCTTGTAGATCCTTTGGGTGACTAGATTCCATGCACACTTGGAATGATCTTCATCCAAATTCAAACACATGGGTAATGTAAGGTTCTTGGAGGGTGATTTGGTTTCAAATAGAATATCATGAGCCAATTAGTTCAAAGTAGTAAAGTAGAGTAACTCCAACGGAAGAGGAAGAGACTAGAAGACGGTGTATGCCACTTGGAAGGAGATTCCATGCACTCTATGACAACAAACGATGAAAGATTCTATGGAAAGTATGAAAAATTCAGACATTATTGCAGAGATATGACATTATAGGGCTAAAAATAGCCACCAATAGGTCAAATTTTTGAGTTAGAAGCAGCCATTTGAATTGGGGAAAGAATTGGAGCATGAATAGGAAGACAAGTGTCATAGGAGTTACTAAACCACTAAGATGAGTTGGAGGAATCACATGGAGAGAATTTAGAACTTAGGAGGCATAATGAAGTTAATAAAAGTATTTCATGATGAATGAGAATTAATTTTGATCATTTTTTAATTGTCCTTTGGAATTTTGGAGAGCTTTTGCTTGTCCTTTGCTTGTCCATCAAACGGTGAGTGTCCACTCTCCCTGCTTGTGCACCAATTTCGAGGATGTTGGATTCATTTCCAAGTTTGTTTATGGAGAGAAACTTCATACCTCTCATTGGAGCTTAATGAATTATTTTTAGTTCTATTTTTAAGTACCATACAATTCTAATTCTCATATATCTCCATATTCTCTCATTCCTTCTTCTCCATTCCCCCACACTCTCATGTTGAGGGCGCACTTGTTGGAGTGGTGTTTGCACTTTGCTGAGTATAATTGATGCCCAAGATTTGATAAATGATGTATTTATCTGTAATATAATTTCCATATTCTCTATAAGTCGAAATATCTGCAATACATGTATGAAAGGCTCGCATTCCCATGCTCTTGAATAACTAGTTTTCATGGATTTGGCTTCAATCTTGAAGTAGTTTTATATCAGATTTGTATGAGAGATATTCTCTGATATTTGTGATTTTTTGATAGACATATATTAGTTATTACTCTTTAATTTCATTTCCCTATTATTTGTGGCTCAAAATCCAAGAAATCCATATGTGAAATGCTTGCAGTTCCATGATATTAAATCACTAGTTTTCATGTATTTGACTCCCATATTTAATGAGTTGTATACCAAAATTGTATGAAGGGATTTATCTAATGTTTAATAATGTTTGGAAATAAATTTTTTATGCTTTATATGTTCTGTATATGTCACATCCTGATTTGAACCTATAACTCTACCTCTCATATGTCAAAATTGAGCTAGTTATGTAATTTCCCCATAAGCAATTTTCCTGAAGGTGGTCATGCGAACGTTGCACTTATAATAATTTTACAAAGATAATACCCATTATTAATTACATATCGTTGTGTCTTATATTCATCCCCATAATATTTTCCCAAAGTTGGTATGTTCATACCCCATTTGGAGAGCCAAAGTGTCATCTACCCCTAGGGGTTTTAACATCGATTTGCTAGTGTTCTTGTCCTTCTTTCCCTATGGCCAAAGAAAGTTTCAGAATAAATTGGAAAGTCTATGAGAATTAATATTATGAATTAGGATGTCCTAATACCCCTCAATCTCTTCCATATATAATTTGAAGTCATTTGGGTCAACTTGGGTCAACTTGGGTTTCACAAGTCTAAAGATATAAATTGGTCAAAGTTGTGCAAACTTGAGTAACATGTCAAAATGAATTAAGATTCAAAAATAGAGTGTATGAGGTATTTTAGTATGTTTTATATCCCATAGTATCCCTCCAAATATTTTTTTAAATGTTCGGTGTTGTTTGGAACCAAACTAAGAAGGACTAGTTGACCACATTTTCCTAGTAATATCCTCAACCCAAAACAAGGTTTAAGAGGTATAAAGCCAGATGAAAAGCGTCCATAATCCACCTTGGGATGTTTTAAGACTCACCATACCATTTCATTTCAAATTCATGACCATTTGGTGAAATTTGGAACCCTTTAGAGTCATGACTAGTTAAGCTCGAATTTTCTCAAATTGTAATTTTCTCCAAACTTCCAAGAAGGGATAGTACAGTGGTATCATAGCATGGTCCTTGAACCTATGCATTAAGACCATCCATTGAAGAAAAATTTGCATCCATGTCTTACTATTATGAAGACTCCTATGAAGATGATTATGAGCAATATGAAGAAGAATCTGAATGGTATGAGGAAGAGTTTCCTTCTTGCAACACTTCTTACAATTTGTAATGTCCTCTTCTAATTAGGCACCAAAACACCTGCTAACTTACTTAATTCCCATAGCTTCGAACGGGTACTGCATAAAAGGGAATTGACTGAGGACATTCGATACTTAGAACATAACAGGGCATTCATTCAATATTAAAGTCATCAGTATGGTAAAGAAAGCCTTATTTCTTTAGGCTTAAAGTCAACATGAAATTAGAATTACATGCATGCAAAAGTGATGCGTAAAACCTAAAAATGGCATGCAAACCCTAAAATTACATGCTAATAAGCTATTTAAGAATGGTTATTGGACCAAACAAGGTATCTATGATTATTATTATTGATTTCATATTTTTAAGCAGCAGCAGGAATCGGGGTTGAAGATGAAGTCTTCATCTAACAACAGTTTCAGCAGTGAAATATATCTTCCCCTAATCTCTTTTAGGGTCGACTATCTAGGTCTACCATTGGAATTCATCATATTCTTATGTATTTAGTGGTCCAGCACACACAAAATATTTATTTGCAAGTTCACATTTTGCAGTTGGGGAATAGTTGGAAACTCCCAGAAGAATTTGTTGGGACCCTACAGCTCATTTTTTCCTCTGCATTTCAGCTTCATATTTCTTGGAAGGCTCATTGCCCAGCATCGGGTGATTATCAGTTTCATGTTTGCACAACTGGGGAAGCTAACAACAGAAACATGGGTGAAGGGGACATATGGCCTAGACAGCTAGTTCGATTCGCTATGTGCCTTAGGGAGGGAAAAACTTCTACATGTGAGCACCAGTTTCTCCAAAGAGTGAATACCAACATCCCAGCAAAGTTTCAGCAGCATCAGGAACCTCCTCCTCCAAAAACGTCAATATCTTCTTAAAGAGGGCACACATGTAGCTGGGCATCAAACTGAGGAAAGTAGCACTATATTACAGCACACTTTGCATGCAACTTATCTCTGGAGTATTATCAACTTATTTATCAATGGTATGTGTAAACCTTTCTCCTTAAATTCTTATCCCTATAATCTCTCTAGTTTAGCTATATTTTAGGGCCATTTAGCACGGCACCTTTGCATGCACATTTTATTAAGTATTTGTGCACAATCTTGAGTGTATGAGAAAACAACATAGTAGCAATGGCAGTAGAATATCAGTTTGTGATATGACAGTGGTATCAAAACATGTTCCTTGCCAGTTGTGGGCTTGAACATGAGAAGCAAATGAATCTGGAAGAAGATACTTTTGTAACTTATAGAAGAAGGGTAGGTACACTGAGGAGCATGAATTTGATGATATTCAGTTAGAAGATACCAACGCAGACATGGACCCAATAGGTATACACTCTAACAGAGTGAAAGTAACAGGAGAAGAGGAACATGGGCTGGAATTTCATAACTTGGTGAGTGCATTGAATGACCTAGCTAAAGGGCAGAAAGAAGTATTGCATGCCATAAACAGATTGGCTCTCAAGCTAGAACCGGGTCATAGCAGTATACCTCTTTAACCAGTAGATAGAGGATCTACCAGTTGTAGAGGGAAACATGCATACACTAATATGTAAAACATGCCTCACATATATAACAAACCATCTAGCAGACCTACTATGCCTCACTTCCTGGAGAATGCAGTAGCAGGACCAGTCATGCCAACAGAACCTAGTGAGCCATTTGGAGTGTATTTACAGGAGTACAGGGATCTGGGAAATGAGTTCCATGCAGCTATGTCATTTCATACTTCTGCAATATGAAAAGAATGAACTGAATAAGGAATTTTAACAAGGGGTTTACCCAGAATTATGAATTGCAAAAAATCGTGGGAAGATTGACCATCCCTAACTTTGATGGGACTCACGGGTGTTTAGCAAGGATATGGGTCCAAAAGTTGGATACTTATTTCCAACTCAACCCTATGATGGAGACAGATGACATTAAATTAGCTACCTTACATCTGGACAGAGCATCTCATGAGTGGTGGTACCATGGGCTAGTGATGTTGGGTCAGAACACTATCAATTCCTACAGCGACTTCACACAGAAGCTCATGGAGCGGTTTGAAAAAAAGGACCCATAGATACATTTTAGAGAGTTAGCACAACTCAAGCAGACAGGTAGTGTCGAGGCCTTCATCTTAGAGTTTCAGAGAATAGTTGTTATGGTAACTGATGTGTTCGAGAGTAGGTTGATTATGTTATTTTCAAAGGCTTTGACAGAACCTTTATGTGGGTGGGTGAAAGCCTACAAACCATCCACTCTACAGGATGCGATCAGCAGAACCAAATATCTACAAGACTCAGTCCCTAATAACATGTTTCCCACTAAAACAAACTTCCCAATAAAAGGCAAAGACAAAAACCCTTTTCAACAGGAATGGCCAAATAAAACTTGGTTGGACGATGACACGAGGAAAGATTTGAGAAGGAAATAATTGTGTTTTACTTGTTAGGAACCATGGGTTCCAAGACACATGTGTATAGGGAAGGAAAAGGCTCACTATATATAGGTATACTCCAACATTGAAGGGGAGGAATCCAAAAAGGAAACAACTGAGGAATTGATGGCAGTAGAGGAGGAGTCACTTCAGGGAGAAACACTAGGAGGAGTCATTGCTCCATTATCCGGAGTACCCAGGTTTCGTACTCTCAGGGTCAAGGGAGTAGTGCAGGGCCACAAGGTAGGTGTCTTAAGTGATGGGGGGGGAACCCACAACTTCATTGATGTAGCATGGGTGGCTAAGCGAGGTATTCAAACAAAGAAATTTGAAGGATTCACCACAACGGTAGCAAGTAATAATAGCATGGAATGCAACCATTGGATTCCCAAACTGAATGTCATGTTAGGGAACTACAATATGACTGACTCATATTATGTGGTGAATGTAGCTGATACAAATGTAGTATTATGGGTTCAATGGCTCTACTCAATAGGGAAATATACTATGGATTACAGGGCCATGGAAATGGAATTCCAGGGATAGGATGGAAAATGGGTATCCTTAAGGGGCATGAACACTTATACCCCAAAACCAGTATCATCACAAATAATGGAGGTCTTACTCATACATGGAGACATAGAATGGTTAGTTGAATTCCTTGTGAATTTTATAAAACCTCTCGATAACAACACCCAACATACAGCAGATATTCAGGAACTATTACAGAAACATGAGAGAGTATTTAGAGATCTTCCAGCAGGTCGACCACCAGATACAGGATTTGAGCACATTATTGAGTTAGAGGAGGGGACACAAGAAGCCATCACCACTCCATACATACATACCAAAAGGTACAAGGATGATATCTAGAAAACAATCAAGGAATTGTTGGAACTAGGATATATTCGTCCGAGTACTAGTCCTTTTACATCATCAGTGATTTTGGTTAAAAAGAAAAATGGAACCTTATGGATGTGTATTGATTACAAAGCGCTCAACAAGAAAACCATCAAAAATAGGTATCCCATCCCCAGGATTGATGAATTAATGGATGAGTTACAGGGGGGGAAATACTTTTCAAAAATTGCTCTTCGATCAGGGTACCATCAAATCTGAGTAAGGGATCAGGATATTTCAAAGACATCCTTTTGTTGCCACTATGGTCATTATGAGTTCTTAGTCATGCATTTTGGACTCACCAATGCCCCAGCAACTTTCCAATCTTGCATGAACCACACCTTCAAAGCTCAGTTGCGGAAATATTTACTAGTGTCCTTTAATGATATTTTGATTTACAGTAAAACTTGGGAGGAGCATTTGAGACACTTGGATGAGGTACTGGGAATTCTAGAAGAACAGTCACTTTACGCAAAAATATCTTAGTGTGAGTTTAGTATGAAGGAGATGTTGTATCTAGGGAATATAATCAGTGCAGAGGGAGTACAGGTGCACATGTAAATTATTAGAGCTATCTTGGATTGGCCTACACTAAAGACAGTAGCATAACTAAAGGGATTCTTAGGCCTTTGCACATATTACAAGAGATACGTAAAGGGGTTCTCTCAATTTTCCACACCACTCACCAATCTTACAAAGAAATGAGCATTCACCTAGACAGAAGTGGCATAGCAAACCTTTGAAAAAATGAAAACAATCATGAGTTCTTGTCCAGTATTGGTGCTACCATATTTCTCACAACCATTGGCATAGTTGGGTGTGATGCTTCAGGAGAAGGACTAGGGGCAGTATTGATGCAAAACCATCATCCAATTTCATTTGAAAGTAGGAAGCTTAAATATTATGAGCGCCACTACTCTATATATGATAAGGAGATACTAGCAATCCTACATGCCTTAACAAAATTCAGACAATATTTGGTGGGTAGTAGGTTTAAAATTAAGATAGATCACAACAACCTCAAATACTTTTTGGAGCAGAAAGAGTTGAACTAGCATCAACAAAAATGTGTCATCAAGGTGCAAGCATACGAGTTTGAAATAGAATATGTCAAGGGAAATAACAATGTTATATCTGATGCTTTATCAATGCGACCCGCCTCATTATCACTCATGAGTATATCTACTAATTGGGCGTCTCTTCTTGTAGTAGAATATTCCAAAAACAAAGTTGCTTGTGAATTATTAGATGGACAGAAATAGGATGATAGGTATAGGGTAATTTATGACATCATCTATTACAAGAGTAGAATATACCTTGTTCCAAAGTCATCTTTAAAGAGAAATATTATACAGGCATCGCATGATTCACCATTATCATGGCAGCAGGGGTTCTTGAAAACTTACAAATGGATCAGAGAGAGGTTGCAATGGAAAGGCCTCAAGGAGGATGTAATACAACATGTTCAGGAATGTAGTATTTGCCAGCAGAATGAAATCGAAAACACTCATCCAGCAAGGTTACTTCATCCATTACTGATACCGGAGAAAAAATGGGAAAGCACTTCGATGGAATTCATTGCAAGTTTACCCAAGGTACATGGACGAGATTGCTTATATGTGGTAGTAGATCAATTGACCAATTTTGCTCACATATTTGATATTTCTTTTGATTATTCAGCATCACAGGTAGTCGACTTGTTTTAATTAAATTGAACACATATATTTGTGGACAAACAAACAACTCACAAGATAAATCACATAATTTACTCAACAATTGAAGAATGAAACAGTGCAAAAATGGCTTGCAACTGTGAATGCTTTCATTAATCAAAAAGTAATTAGATGATAAATTACAATGTAATACAATGGATAAATAGACACATGCAATTTGAATCCACATGAGGAAATTCAAATTGTTTAGACTCTACTTGACTATAGGTAACTAAGACCTTTTTAAATATTTATCGGAGGACTCAATAGTTAACTGACCTTGTCTAAACCATTATCGGAGTTCATCGGAGTTCTACAACACAACTCAAGTGTCTAATTCAGTGTTAATAACTAAGTCTAACTGACTATAGTAGGTGAGGAATGCGCCTCTCTTGCATGCATCGATGCAAACCTAGCACTAAATGAATGTAGAGGACTAGAACTAAATGTAACTGACTCCTAACTCAGCTTGACTAGTCACTAACTGAACTCATCTTATGAAAGTTGGTATCGGCACTCCCAGTGTCTCCTAAATTGGAGGGATTGATCTAGGAGGCTCCTAAACTGATGCAAGCAAGTGAAATCAGTGGAAGTAGACCTCAATTAGTGTTCCCCACACTTTAGTAACTGGAACATGTGCCCCAATTAGTCCAAGTGGACCCAATGGTGCTAGTGGCTAAAAATAGACTGGATGGAATCCCAATTTAGACATGACTCTTGATTTAGACATATGACCAAATTGGACAAGGGAGGATTAATAATCCTAACACCCCCCCTGAATGATAACTTGGACAATATGTGGGCCCTAGTAACTAAGACCATAGGTCGCCCATTACATCAAGTAAAGTAAAGTAATTGCTCAATACAAGGAGCTGGGGAAAAAACCACATGGGAAAAAATCCCCCCCTCTATCTAAGCAGATAGAATCTGGATTCAAGTTTGAAAAACTTGGAAATATGTTGTTACAACCTTCATCTCTGTGATGTAGTGAAGCAGCATGAATGGTGTTCTGTGCACAGGTATTCTAGGGCCTGGCATGTAGAATTCTCCTTCTTGTCCAAAAATGTTGATGGAAGGAAGGAGAAATGTAACATTTGCCTCTTTATGGTTGAAGAGGTGTATGATCCACTCTATTCTTCTGAAGGAAGTGTAACTGATCAGACCTTGCCATGTGACATCTTACAGGAAATCTGTTGCATCTCTCTGAAGGAGGTAAGATTGCATCACATAGCGCAAGCTTCTCTGTCTTTTGAATGTCAGATAGATTTCTAGACATCTTCCTAGCTTCCTGCTTGGAAGTAGGCACTAAATCTGAATCTAATATGAATGAATCTTAATCTCATGAACTGATACAACTGGTTTTGCAGTACTAGTGGAAACTACAAGAGAAGGAGATGGAATTTTATTACCTTCCCTTTGAGAGTGCACTGATTCTGAAAAAGGCATGAAGTGTGAGAACTCATATGCCTTGGAGGTATTATTTGCAACACCCTTCACTATGATGTTCCTAGTAGAGATATTTGTGATCTCCACTGAGTCAAGAACAAAGATCACTCGCTTTGGAGAGCCAGTATGAGTCATCAAGTATACAGATAACAGATTTGAAGCTAGGGAGGGAACATAGAGCACATATTTGAACCTTCCATGTTCAAGCTTGATAGATCCCTTCCCTTTGGTTTGAACTTTATTGTTATTGCACAGCTGAATACTAGGACCATAAAAATATTGTAAAGAAGAGAATGATTCTCTGGATGCAACCATATGATTGGAAGCTCCAGAATCAATGAGGAAGACATGTGCTCTTATGCAGCTGGCCTTCAGTGCATGGCCTGTTTTGAAGCAATATTCAGTGTCTTTTGTGCCTTCTATTTGGTCAGCCTTCCTTACACTAGTAGGTGCAGTAATGTTATGTTTCTTCAGAAGAAGAGTCACTTCATCAATTTCTGTTCTCATGCAGGAGCTATCTGGATGAAAGCCCCTTCTAGAGTAGGAACAAAGGGTCTTCCCGTTTCCATTCCTCTTGCTTCTCTTCGAACCTGAAGGCTCATTTGACTGCTCTCTCTTCACAAGAGACTTGTCTCTTTGCTTCCCTTTGTAATTTGCTACCTTACCTCCTCTTGCAACCAGTGCTTGATCTTTGGTATATCGAATGATCCCCATTTGGATCAACTTTTCATTCTCATAAGTGAGAGATTGGATTAAAGCATCAAGAGTGGGCATATTCCAATTTGGAGTGGTGAGATTCACTATTTCAAAGGTTGTTACAAAGATTGAGTAGTCTGCACTGTGTTTTGAGAGAATGGTAAGGATGAGTTGATCATCCTCCTTCTCCACCTTGCATTGCTTCAACTGCTATATTAGGTTCTTGAATTTTGTGAAAAAATCATTCATTGTTTCTATGTTGGATGGATTAAGAGAGATCGGCTCATTTTCTAGTTGATGGACCCTCATCTCATCCTGCATATCAAATAAGGAAGCAAGCTTGTCCCAAATCTCCTTGGGAGTGTTCAATCCTTTGATGTGGAAGCAAATATCTCGAGAGATTGAGAAAGACAAGTATCCAAAAGATGCATCAAGCCTGTTAAAGTACTTTTCTTTGTCATGGTTAAGAATTGGCTCTGCCTCTATCTCTTCTGTGATTCTGAAGAGCTTCTTGGTGCAAAGTAGTCCGTCCATGTCCTCCTTCCAATGGTGGTAGTTGAAGGAAGTGAGCAGCTCTACTAGATGGGCCATTTTGAATAAAGTAAAGAGGACTGAGTTGTTGTAGCAAATGGAGTGAGGAGAAAGAGTTGCTTGTAGTGAATGCGGTGAGAAGACCTAATAACCTGTAAATCACACAATCAAACATACAAAATAAGGTCGATTACCTGCACATTTCAGGTTTTCATCACACCCAACATAATTGATCAAGCAAGCTTGATCAACAATTCCTTAACTTAGGGTATTAAGAGGTAAACCTTCTGTTTCTATTGCATAGTAGGAATGGAGAAAATTGCTCAAAAAAAATGATCCAACTAGGGATCTGAGGAGGAGAAGTGCTTTGTCCTCCAAGGCTCTAATACCATATTAAATTGAGCACATAGATCTGTGGAAAAAAACACAACTCACAAGATATATCACACAATTTACTCAGCAATTGAAGAATGAAACGGTGCAAAAATGGCTTGCAACTATGAATGCTTTCATTAATCAAAAATTAATTAGATGATAAATTACAATGTAATACAATGGCTAAATAGCCACATGCAATTCGAATCCACATAAGGAAATTTGAATTGATTAGAATCTACTTGAATGTAGGTAACTAAGACCTTGTCTAAATATTTATCGGAGGACTCAATAGTTAACTGACCTTGTCTAAACCATTATCAGAGTTGATTGGAGTTATAAAACGCAACTCAAGTGTCTAATTCATTGTTAACTAAGGCTAACTGACTGTGGTAGGTGAGGAATGCGCCTCTCCTGCATGTAGCCATGCAAACCTAGTGCTAACTAAATGTAGAGTAGTAGAACTAAATGTAACTGACTCCTAACTCAGCTTGACTAGTCACTAACTGAACTCAACTGATGAAGGTTGATATCGACACTCCCAATGGCTCCTAAATTATAGGGATTGATCTAGGAGACTCCTAAACTGATGCATGCAAGTGCAATCAGTGGCAGTAGGCCTCAATTATTTTTCCCCACACTTTAGTAACTGGAACATGTGCCCCAATTAGGCCAAGTGGACTCAATGGTGCTAGTGACTAAAAATAGACTGGATGGACTCCCGATTTAGACATGACTCCTGATTTAGACATATGACNCAGTTTTTTAGAGAGGTTTTCAGACTCCATGGGCTACCTAAAACCATTGTCAGTGATCGCGACAGTAAATTCACCAGTGCTTTCTGGCAGGAGTTGTTCATATTAATGGGGACAGAACTTGCTACTAGCACAAGTTATCATCCTTAGAGCGATGGGCATACTAAGATTGTCAACAAATGGATTGAGGGGTATCTAAGAAATTACGTAACAGGACAACATAGGACATGGATTAAATGTATACACCTAGGGGATTACTACTACAATACTACCCACCATATGTCTATTAAGATGACACCTTTCAAGGCTCTATATGGCTATGAGGCACTGAACTTTGCAGATTTCGATTTTGGAGACAGCAGAGCACCGAAGGAAAAATATTGGGTACAGGACAGTCAAGATATTCTTAAGGTCCTAAAAGAGAATCTACAGGAAGCTCATAATCAGAAAAATCTATATGCATACCGACACAGGGTTGAGCATAGTTTTGAGGTAGGAGATCTGGTATATTTACGGCTACAACCTTACAGGAAATCATCACTCAAGAAAAAAGGGGCAGGGAAGCTAAAACCTCACTTCTATGGTCCCTATAAAGTTTTTAGGAAGGTTGGACAGGTGCCTTATGAACTAGAACTTCCTGAGGAAAGAAAAATTCCCAATGTATTTCATGTATCCAACCTCAAGAAAACAGTAGGGCAACACATTGCTCCATCCTTCGAGTTGCCTCCCTTAGATGATGAAGGGATTTTGGTACTGATTCCAACGAGAATCCTACAATTTCGAGAAAGGAAACTCTGAAACAGGGTGATTAGAGAATACTTGATCAAATGGAAAGAATTACCTATGGAGGATGCCACATGGGAGGAAGAACAGTATTGCAGCATCCTAGTTTGCAGTTGCTTGATGACAAGCGATTTCAAGTAGGGATGATTGTAATGTCCTCTTCTAATTAAGCACCAAAACACTTGCTAACCTACCTAATTCCCATAGTTTCAAGAAGGTACTGCATAAAAGGGAATTGACTGAGGACATTCGATACTTAGAACATAACAAGGCATTCATTCAGTATTAAAGTCATCAGTATGATAAAGAAATCCTTATTTATTTAGGCGTAAAGTCAAAATGAAATTAGAATTGCATGCATGCAAAAGTGACGCATAAACCCTTAAAAGGGCATGCAAACCCTAAAAGTACATGCTAAGCTATTTAAGAAGGGTTATTGGACCAAAGAAGGTATCTATGATTATTATTGTTGATTTCATGTTTTTGAGCAGCAGCAGTTGGGGTTGAAGACGGAGTCTTTAGCTAACAAGGGTTTCGGAAGTGAAATCTATCTACCCTAATTTCTTCAAGGTCGACCATCCAGTTCTACCATCGGCATTCATCATATTCTTCCATATTCTGTGATCCAGCACACACATAAGATGTATTTGTAGGTTCACATTTTTCAACTAGGGAATAGCTGGAAACTCCCAGAATAATTCGTTGGGACCCTAAAGATCAGTTTTTCCTTTGCATGTCAGCTTCATATTTCTCAGCAAGCGCATTGCCTGGCATCGGGTGATTATCAACTTCCTATTTGCACAACTGGAGAAGCTAACAGTATAAACGTGGGTGAAGGGGTCGTAGGCCCCAAATGGCTAGTTCAATCCGCTAGGTGCCTTAGGGAGGGAAAAACTTCTGCATGTGACCACCAATCTATCCGGTGGGTGAAGACCAACATCTCGGCAAAGTATTAGCAGCATCGGGCACCTCCTCCTCCAAAAACGTCAATATCTTTCTGAAGAGATCACACATGTAGTTGGGCGTCAAACTGAGGAAAGCAGCACTATATTCCGACAAGATTTGCATGCGTCTTATCTATCGAATACTATCAGCTTATTTATCAATGGTATGTGTAAACATTTCTCCTGAAAGTCTTCGCCCTATAATATCTTCAGTTTAGCTATATTTTAGGGCCATTTAGCACGACACCTTTACATGCACATTTTATTCAGTATTATTGCACAATATTGAGTGTATGAGAAAACAACATAGTAGCAATAGCAGTAGAATATCAGTTTGGGATATTACACAATTCATAAGGGATAAGGGTTATTCTTAGAAGAGGCAGAGATTCATGAAGTGGAGCACTAATCACCTAAAGATGATTGCAAAGAAGAACATGTCGTGGAAGGTGAAGACAAGCACACAATCCTTACTGATGGGGGTTGTGTAAATCAAACAGAATCTACGGATGGATTCTTGAGGAGTACCTGTTGATGGGTGATCACAACTCTATGTTGGTGGCATAGAGATTAGATTTGGAAATGTTGTTGCAATACAAAGTTTAATCATGATTATGAAGACCTTGTGAAAAATAATGAAGAACCAAGATCAACCTCCCCATCACCACTTGAGCTTCAATAAGTTGATCAAATTAAGAAGAAAGAAGAGGAGGTTCTCTCTCATGAACCATCCTTCATTGAAGGGACTTTGAAGATGAGTAAAAGGAATATCCATGAGGCCGTTAGCATACTCCATGACACTCAAGCATTGATATCAAATTCTTGTTGGAAAGTTTCTTCATTGGATGAGCCATCCTTCCTTGAAGACATGGAGAAGATTCAAAGAGCAATAGGAAACATCAAAGGTAATTTCATGTCCTTGATTTTTGATATAAACAATTTGGTTGAGCTTAATGAATGGTTACGTGAAGCATACTTGAATTATAATGAGGATATTCATAATCTCAAAATTTAAAATGAGCAACTGCTTGAGAGGTTGCAAGATACTTTTTTTTCCTCCTATGTTTCAGATTGTCATATAGTAGATTGCTTGGAGGATTCTCATGACATGAGGGATCATGAGAAAGAAACATGAAAAATTGCAGGTTCTTGATGTGTTTGAAAATGAAATTGATGAGAGACAATCACTTGTTGTGGTGGAAGAGGAGATTGAGCCGCCTCTTGATAATGGTTACACACTTTTGGAAGCAGTGCATGATTCCACTACCTTAGAACCAACATATGAGGAAAGTGTCACACTTTTGAGGGAGATGCATAATCCTACCCCTATGGATCCTTCACATGATGAAAATTTTGCACTTTCTAATCCGGAGAGGATCAACTGTATTCCTAGCATACAAGCCAATTCGCACTTATCACACTAGTGCACCATCTGTTCGCCCTTCCTGCACTTATGCAATTCATAGTTCCTGCACTAAGCAATTCGTTGTTCCTCCACTAGACAATTCGCATTTTCTGCACTAAAACCAATTCACACGTTTTCCTTGGATGCATCAAAACTTATTAACCGAAATGAGTTATTGGCTTAATGATGGTGGATCCCTGTATTGACTATCTTCAGATGGAACTCAAACTTCAACTGGAGGCTCAAGCACTCAGTTAGATAGCCAACTGAAGTGCCTTAACTTAATTTGTCATCTTTTGATTTAAGTGTCGTCTTTTATTTTAACTAAAGTATTTCCATGCAAATCAATTTAGTTAACTAGATCTTAATTATTAACACTTTAGTTAACTCTCTTTAATTGAAATCATGTTGATTCATTTACTAAAGTGATCAATGTGAGTTATCCTTTAATTAACTAAGGCATAAATCATGAGTTCTTCTTTATTAACTAAAGCTTGCATTGTTAATATCACTGGAGTTAACAAATTGATTTCTCTCCACATTAATTGAAGACAATAAACATGTGCAATTCAAATTCTCTATTTAATTGAAGTTAGTATCATGAGCAATTCGAATTTCTCTATTCTCTATGCATGACATCTCTTATCTCTCTATCTTATCTGCATGGTACATAATTGCTAACTTTTATCTATCATACCAAATTATACTAAGGATATTTAACCATTGATGTGGTCATATCATTCTGCTATTCGTTCCAAGTGACATTATGCTAAAGTAATTCACTCCAGAGGAGGCTTAATAGCTAGATCAAGGTTAGTAGAATGTCACACATCAGCATGCTTCAACTAGCAAAGCATTACCAATATACTTGAGGTCCACCTCAACACATAAGGATCCAACTTGGTACACAAGTCCATAGCCTTGTCCAACGAGACTATACAACATCATAATTTTGACATATCAAAATATTCACCTCAACACATGAGGAATAACCTTTTACACTAAAGGCTTAGTCATTCTTGAGTCCAACCCAAGAACTATACTCCAAGTTTCTTGAGTCCCTCTCAGGCTCCCTATAACCTCAACATATGAGACCCAATCCCCAATCCTAGTGAAAAAGAATGGCTTGGAGAATGACTTGTGATACTACAAATTTAACATGAAGCACTTGATTCCACATGACCATCTTTCCCACAAAAAGTGCAATGTCATCTAGTCTTCTTTCCTTTATATTTAGTGCAATTATCATCATTGGGTGTAGAGGCTTGTTGAGATGGTTTGGGGCCTTTGTTTTTCTTATTTTTGCAAGGATTTTGCTTCTTTGGATGCTTGATTTTATCATTTTTCTGTGCCACTAAGGCTTTGTTATATTTACCTATAGTGTTGATTACTCCAAGATGCAAGAGTTTATATTTATCTCTAATCAAAGCATCACAAAAACCTTCAAGATACACTTTTACTCCTATAAGCTTACTTTTACAAATAAGTTTCAAGGTACATGAACTTTTTTTTAAAGCAACAAAAAAGGGCTTGAACCTAAGACCTCTTATTTAATAAAGTAGCTTTTAACCAAGTAAGTTAAACAAAAGATTTAATTAAATTTTGGAAAAAAATGTGGTTGTTGTTGTTGGAGAGTGGCATGACAAAAAGCATACACATACCAAAAAGGTAACAAATTGGGAATAAAAAATAAAAATAGAAAACTAAAATATGAAAGAATATTAGATAAGTGACAATTTTGAAAATTTTATGTGTACCTCTAAATCTGGTAAAATGGTCTTTTCTTGGACAAACAAAAACCTTTACAAGTGAAACAAAAATATTTTTCAATTGAAAACATTGCTCCAAACACAATGGAACACCTCTCTCATCCTAAAAATATATAGAAATAGAAAAATTCAAAAAACTTTTAATGCACATGGCTACATTGTTTCAAAATATCAATCAATAACGGAAGCGGGCTTCAAAAGCACTCTGCTATCATGTTTCACTAAAATAGGATATTTCCACAAGGTCCTGCACATTAAGAAATCGTTCACACAAACAAATAACATATCAACACACTGTTATTTTACATGGTTAAAACACTAAGAGAGGGAAACACACCACAACCCCAATCAAATAGCTACTTGCGGCAATACACAAGTTTCTCACAATCTATCATCTAGCAAAGGAACCTACATGCTCTTTTTGTTGTTAACAAGAACTTGAAAAGTATTTATATTAAAAAGAAATGTACATATCGCATACATACTAGCATAAAACAATACAAAAATAGAGCTAAACATGAGAGGTCCAATAAAGTTTTCCCCTCATTCTGCTCTTGTTGATATCCAAAAAGAAGGTGCTTTCCAGTTCCTATGATACTTCCTCTAACTATATATATTCTTATCAGTTATCTACATAAAACCGGCAAAAAAAACCTAGTAAGATTTATAAAAGGAGACTAAGAAAACCAGTCTTCGAGTTGTTATCCTCCTTCAATCGCTTGTACTATGGAAATTTCCTTCATCAGTGAGTCCTCTGCTTTCCTAGGCACAGGGTCACTATTTCCTCTACCAAAGTTTTCTTCGAGCTCAACCTAAATGTCATTGAGAATTTCCTTCAATTGAGTGAAGTGAGTCTCATTCCTTTCATTGACATTCATGCTTTGCTCCCGATGCCTATGCTTCATGTCCACAATGTCCCTGTGAATCTCCTCATGCATGATGGATTGAATTCGTTCCATAGCCTACAACCTGCACTATATATCTTCAACCTCACCTACTTGCACCCCATTGTTCCCCTCTATATCGCCCACACGAGATTCCAGACCGGTGATGTCTACAAAGATTCTCTATTTTCATCCAACACAGCCTTCGAAACCTCAAACATGCATCTCTACATCTTTTTGTAATCTGCCATGAAATTCTTGAGCTCCATTTTCTCTCCCATCATCCTCTCCAACAAATCATCCTTAGCATCCATGAACGAGGTTCCCGCCCTACCAAAGACTTCGCACTCCTCCTTTCCTCAGAACCTTGCTCCTCTCGAAAAGAAGAAAAGAATTGAAATGAGTCTCGAGACTTCTAGATTTGGCATACTCGAGGTCATGTAAAGGATTTCCCATATCCAAATACCAACTCTTCACGTGGGAGCCTATACTCGACATCCATCCATCGGTGGCAAAAGGAGATGGCCCCGGACTTGAACTTTTAATGCTCATTAAAACCCCTCTAATCAAACTTACCTCCAACCGCCACATGGCCAATCCTACTATGCCACCTCGACGTTGATTAAGAGAGGCTAGGAAAACTTAACGCCTTCTTAAATTTACCTTAGGCCTATCATCCAAGCTTTTCTCAAAGAGGAGATATCAGGACAATCTTGTTAAGCATGAAAACATGAAATCCATTTAACATAAGGATTAAGATTGTCATCACTTATATAACCTTGCTTTAGCCTTGATCCCTTATTGGCAAATCTATTGGCTTCCTTACTATCATGTCACTTAACGTGGAAGAATTGAACTCTTGAATATCCAAAATGAAAGCCAATATTCTTTTTTGCACTCCCAACCTCTTTTTCTCTTCCTTCCTAGATATTCTGCATCTTTTGGATGGCAATCCAAGAATCTCGCAAAAATTGATAATCTCCAATGTTTATGTCATTGTTTCTATTCCTTGCATTGTGGATGACCATTCTGCTTCATTATTTGTCCACTTTCCCAAACCCCAAACATAGCAATGAATCATATTTCCTCTTCAATCAAAGATGACCCCTCCCACACTTGCCTCCCTCAGGCCCTCCATGCTCTTTAAGTAGATATCATGCATCGATTAGGTGTTAAGCCATGTATCAATAATTGTTAAGATTGAGGTCAAAATGAATCTTTGAATCATTCTATGCCTTGAAGATATCACAATCGTTGGATTACGTAAGTACAAATGCATACTAAAGCAACACATTCTACCTAAAGACATATTAGACCAAGTTTATCTTAACTAACCCTTAAGTGTCTAAATATCCTAACAAATATTATTGGGTAAAAATGTGACAAACTCTTCGCCAAAGTATTTTATTACTCAAGAGTTTGTTGTCAAATAAGATAACAATTTTTTTAGTAGTTCCTATAAACCTACAACTTCAACAAAGGTGGAACCCTACAATTTTTTTGAAGTTCATCTATTAAACTTACTACCAATGGATTCATCCTCAAATCTAGTTTGTAATGATATAAGCATTCTGGATTTTTGTTATAATCCCTTAAGATTTTTGTTGTTCTCAAAATCACCTAAAATGAAATTTCAATATCGTCAAAATCTCAATACAAAAAATAGCAAAAATAATATTGCACTTCCTCACACTATCCTCTTAAAAATGTATTTTAGTTTTCTTGGCAATGATCACATAAAAAGAAAATTTGCACCCAGGATATGTGTCAATATGACATCAATTTTTTTAATAGCTAATCTCTAACCGAGCTCTGCCGAACCCTAAGCTGATCACGTCGAGGTTTTCTGCTCTATAGGCCTGCAGGCCCTGCGTCCATGGACCCCCCTGATCATGTGTCTGTTGAGGACCGTTTTCATGACATTGTGGCCTCTCTCCCCCCCGCTTCAGCAGCTGCGCCCCCCTCTTCTCGCTTTGTCAAGCGCCCTGACGTCCCGAAAGTAAAGCTTAGCTCTGCTGTATGAAAGCGTAAAGCAGTTACCCTTTCATAGAAAGGCCTCATTGGCCTGTTTATTGGACTCTAGCCATCCTCGCGCTCAGTGGAGGTCTGGCTCAATAAAAATTGGAGAACCCTGATCCAGGGGGAAGTTCAGCAGATTTTCTGTGGAAAATGATACTTTGCTTTCATTTTTGAAAAGAAGGAGGATCATGACCTGATCTTCAGGAATAGCCCCTACTTCATGGGTCCAAGAGGTATGTACTTGAATAAATGGGATTTGTCATTCAACCCAGAAAAGGATGTCCCAAAGACGGTTCCAGTCTGGGTTAAGCTCCCCTACCTCCCCCTTCACTGCTGGAATGATGAGGATTTTCGAGCAATAGGGAATACATTGGGGCAATATGTAGACAAATCTGAACCAAAAGCCCCAATGTTCTCATGTGCCCGAATCTGCGTTGAGGTAGACCTTGAAAAGGGCCGGCCGGAATCCATTATTCCCTCCATAGATGGATGGAATCACCTGCAAACTGTGGATTATGAACAAATCCCGTTCAAATGCAAATACTTCCATGAGTATGGACATTTTGCTAAATCATGTCCTAAGAAACCTGAGAAACCCATCTCGAACAGCCCACAGGATGAGGGCTGGAATGTTGCAAGCGGGAAGAAGACAGCAAAGTCCCTCAAGCAGCCGGACATCCCGTCAAAGAGTGCCCCCAGAAATCGGTTTGAGGTCCTGCAAGTTGAGACACAATAAATAGAAACCCAAGAGGAAAACCCTGAAGTTGTCCAACAACAGGAAGATGGAACACCTGCAGCAGTCCCATCACATAAGGAGAAGGAAGTTCAGGAAGAGGGTATAGCGCAACCTAAGGAAAGGAGGGAAGTTGTAGCAAACTCTGAAGGATCTGTCACAAGGTATAGGGAAAAAGCATGCTCAGAAGAAACAAAAGACACTTCTGCAGAAGAATAAGAACCTCTCTCTAGAAAAGGAAGAAAGTCCAACAAAGCCATAAGGGAGCAGGACGCAGCAAGGAAAAAGGCAGTAGGAAAGCAGTCTAATCTAGACTTTCTAGTCAAAAATTCGCAAGCAAGCAAGTATTTACTCAGTGCTAAAGAGGAAAAAAAGGAGAAGGAGAAGGCCCTTAGAAAACTCAAGAAATAATGAAAGTGGTCTCCTAGAATTGCAGAGGGTTAGGAGGTAGTCAGAAATTAGAAGTTATCAAAAGATTTAAATCAATGGAATCTGCCTCAATTCTTCTCATCCAGGAGACAAAAAAATCAGCTGAAGATAGCATTGCAATCTTTAAAATCTTTTCGCCAAAAGGCTCAGGACTAGCCACTAACACCAATGGAGCCTCCGGAGGTCTTCTATGTTGGTGGGATTCTGAAAAATTTGGTATGCTCTCTGCCATCGAAAATAAAAATTGGCTTCTCATAAAGCTAGAAAATAGAGAAAACAAAGATAAGCTCTGGATTGGGAATGTCTATGGCCCAACCATGCATGCTTAGAAAGACAGCTTTTGGACTTCACTCGAAGAACAATGTGAAGGCAAATTGCTCCTCCCTTGCTTCATTGCTGGGGATTTCAATGTTACTATCTCTGCGGACGAACGCAGAGGCAGAACTAAGGTCAGGGACCCTTTTGGGGAAAGGCTAGAAGATCTTATTTCTCAGTGGGGTCTCACGGACATCAAACCAAAAAAATGGCATCTTCACATGGAGTAACAAAAGAATCAGACCTGGCCACATTGTTGCCAGACTGGATCACTTCCTGGTCAGTACTCATCTCCTCAACTCTTATCCTGAAACCAAACTGTTGTGCACAGCTATCTCGGATCATAAGCCTATTTGTCTTTTTTCCCTCCATTGAAAAATCTGGGGTCCCTTCCTTTTTGTTTTAATCGCCTTTGGCTCTAAGCAGAAGGGGTTGAAGACATCATCTCTAGTGCATGGCGTTGTTTCATCTCAGGCTCTCCAACATTCTCTTGGGAGCAGAAACTAAAAAGGGTTAAAGTAGCTCTCAAATCTTGGGCAAAAAATCACTATCAGGAGCCCTCAAAGCAGAAAGGTGAAATCATAAAGAACATGGAAGCCCTCCAAGCGGAAATGGAGGTAAGTGAGATCACCAAGGAGCATCTTGTAAAAGAAATAGATCTAGAAACAAACCTGCAGAAAATTCTAAGGCAAGAGGAGGAGGGATGGAGGCTCCAATCACGTATCTTATGGCTTAAAGGGGGAGACCAGAATACTAAATTTTTTCAAAATCAATGTAGGGACAGGCAACATTGGAACACTCTGAGAGAGCTAAAAATGACGATGGCACAGTCATCTCATGGCAAGCGGCTATCAGTTTGGAGGTAAGAACCTTCATCGAACATTTGTATAATGATGAGGAGCAAGTCTCTCAAAACACTATGGAAGAAATGGTCTCAGATATCCCAGCCCTCATCATCCCAGAGGAAAGACTCCAGCTTGAATCCCCCATTTTGGAATAAGAAGTCAAGAAAGCTATTTGGTCTCTTCATCCAGATAAAGCCCCAAGCCCGGATAGTTTTCCAATTTGCTTCTATAGAACCTTTTGGTCCCTCATAAAAAAAGATCTGATGCGTCTCATCTCTTGGATGGAAAAAGGTAATATGGGAGGAGCCACCAATTCCACCTTCCTGGCTATGATCCCTAAAGAGCCTAACCCCACCTCCATCAAAAAATTCTAACCCATCTCTCTCTGTAACGCCTCCTATAAAATATTTTCCAAAGTTTTATCCATGAGACTCAAGCCAATCATACAATCACTGATCTCCACAAACCAAGGCGGATTCATCTCGGACAGACAAATCAGCGATAACATCCTAATGGTTCAGGAGGCGATTCACTCCAGCTCTAGAAGGGGTGAACCCGGAATGGCCATCAAATTGGATTTGGCCAATGCCTTTGATAGACTGAGACATTCCTTTATCCTTATAGTCCTAAAGAAGTTTGGCTTCCCACCTGTTTTCATCAATCAAGTTCAAGCTTGCATAAACTCTCCTTGGATAGCTCCTCTTATCAATGGCAGACCCTCCGAGTTCTTTAAAGCCCCCCGTGGAATAAGGCAAGGATGTCCGCTCTCCCCCTTCCTTTATATTCTGGTTGCTGACTCCCTCAGCAGAAGATTGCTCAGACTTCAATCAGAAGGATCTCTTATGGGTCTTTCCTTCAGGAATGGAGTCCTCCCCATCAACCATGCTTTGTTCGATGATGACACAATCTTTCTAGGGATAGCGTCCACTCAAATAGCTAGAAACTTTCTTAGTCCCCTTGACCTTTTCCTTCGCTCCTCTAGAATTTCAGCAAACTTGAATAAATGTCAGTTATATGGGTGGAATTGCAATGCTCCAATTCTTCGCAGCATATCACAAATCCTGCAAATAAAAGCCAATCCTAATTGGACTCATTTTACCTACTTGGGCATCCCCATAGTTAAAAACTTCTTGGTCTCTTCCATGTGGGCCCCGATTATCCAAAAAATAAAAACCAAGATACAAACCATGGGATCGAAATGGCTAAATCTTGCAGGAAAGATGGTACTCATTTAGTCCATCCTCTCCTCCTATCCTATATATGCTAGCTCGATGGTCCTTGCTCCTAAAAGTGTTATCAACAGCATTTGTAAGGAAATTAGAAAATTTTTATGGTAGGGAGGGAAAGTTCAGACAAAAAAATTCCACCTTGTAAAGTGGGACATGGTCAAAAGAGAAAAAAAACAAGGTGGGCTAGGCATCAGGGACCCTAAACAAATGAATAAAGCCTTGGGAGATAAATTGATATGGAGACTGGTTACAGGAAGGAAATATTGGTGGAAGGAAGTCATTAGGAAAAAATACATCAGAAGGCCCAAGTCAAAAATGTTGGATAATGCTTGGACAAGCAAAGGGACCACTCTCTGGCAGCTATGCAAAGCTTCTCTCAACACAATTCAAGCAGACTACTATTGGATTCCAGGCAATGGGAAAAAGATCAACGCCTAGAAATGTAACATTCTTGGACATCCTGCTCGTTCCTCGCTCCCAAGTCTGGCTCCTCTTGCTGAATGGGCTAGTGAGCAGGGGTTCCTCACCCTTTTTGATCTCTCTCAGTGGGACTCGATGGGATATTGGATTGGTTGGAAGGAGTTATTTCCCCCATCTCATCTGGTTGATGCTGCAACCGCTTTTCTCTCATCTCTTCACGATCTGTCCCCCACGCATGTTGCAGTAAGGGATCGCATCGGATGGGGCAAAACAGGGCAGTACACTGTCAGAGAAGGATATAAAAGACTATCCTTGGAACTGGCTACAGCGGATCGACTCTGGAAGAAGGTGTGGCATCCAGACAACATTCCCAAGGTAAACATCTTCTCATGGATCCTGATGCATAATAAGCTTTTAACAGCTGAAAATCTCAGGAAAAGAGGCATAATCGGTCCCTCTAGATGTGCTCTGTGCAATATTGACGAAGAAACCACTAGCCACAATTTTCTTCAGTGCAAAATCTCTCTAATAGTCTGGAAGAGTGTTCTTCCCCTGGGCCTTGTTCTAAACCTCCCAGTTTCAATAGCCCAAATCCTTAAGGACTGGCCCAAGCATTTCCTCGACTCCCTATTCAAGAAGCCCATTTTGAGTTGTCTCTGGGCCTCTATCCCTAAGAGCCTTTGCTGGCAATTGTGGCTCGCTAGGAATAAGTCCATCTTCAAAGAGCAAAAAGTTGTTCCAACCCGTATAGCCTCTAAAGCAATAGGAATGATAGTAGAGAAGTTTGCTTCGAACAACATCAGCTTCCCTACCAAGGAATGCATCCCCGAGCCTTATTCATCATGGTGCAAAAATTTCTTAAAAGAGGTGAGTTCCCTTCAGTTCAAAACCTCTAAAATTAGTCCTGTCCAACTATGTAGAGCTCTACCTTGGGAGATAAGACTATCCAATAGTGAATTTAAATCTTGGCTCAGGGAGAGGAACTCTTATGCCTATTTCTTCGATGGTGCCTCGAAAGGCAATCCAGGGGTGGCAGGTGCGGGGGGGATCCTCTTGGATCCCAGAGGACATGTTGAAGAAACTTTCGCTTGGGGCCTTGGACATAGGACCAACAACGAGGCCGAGTGGCTGGCACTCCTACAGGGATTACAATCCTTAGTCAATAAAAACCTCCGCAAGGTAATGATCTTTGGAGACTTTCGGCATGTTATTTTCAAACCGATTAATGGTTACTCCTCCGTTTCAATTAATTGTCGTCGTCTGTATGACAAAGCAAAGCCCTTCATGAGTAAATCCTATGAGCTATTCCACATCCTTTGCCACAATAACTCTGCAGCGGATGCCTTGGAAAACATGGGGGCCTCCCTACCTCAAGGTCATTACAGTCCTAACGAAAACGCCCCTTACACAAATTCATCCCCTAATGGTTCGTCGGGATTACTCATTCCTCTCACAAGGCAAGAGGTCCTCCCCCTCTTCACCCCTGGAAGTGGATTTTTCTACCCCTAAAGGCATTATAAAGGATCTCCCCCATCTTTCACCTTATCCCACCACCCCCTCTCATTCCATCTCCCCCTCCCCTTATCCCTCCATCCTCACCATACTCCTTTCCCTTGTTATCTTTTTACCCCCCTCCCGTATCCCTCCCCATAACCTTCCCCTCCCCGCCTCGCGCCATCCTCCTACAGTTGGCTCCCACCTCGCGCTCCATCTCGAAGGGTCTCCTCATTCATTGTGCTGTCCTACCATTCCTCTTTCCCCCGCCGCGTGGATCACTCTCTGCCTGCATCCTCTCTCAGGTAACGTTGGCTTTATGGCTCACCACCCCCGGGTTAATTTCCCCTCCTCCTTGCACGCTCCAAGTCTTTTCGACCATCTCGTTATGTCTTCTCCTCGAAGCATCCTGCAAGCTCATTTCTCTCCCTCCCTCGACTCTGTTTATCATGAGATTCCTCCGGAACGCATTCTCTTGGATGTAATTGCAGGTGTTGGTGAAGGGTGGCTACAGGAAATTCCGTGGGAAGCTCTCCCACTCACTAGAACTTTCGTGAAGGAAAGGCTTTCCCTCGCAGCCCTCTCCTCTTGCTCCTGTAGCACCCTTACAGGCTCCTCGCTGTGGTTTTCGAACACTGATTCTGGATCCAGTCTCCCGTCCGAAGCTCATACTATCACTGCTGAGAAAAGCACGATCTTGGGTTGTCATTGTTCAGGGTGGAAGGAAGGTGCAGTGGGCACCTTAGCATGTAAAGAGGGTTGAAGTAAGGAGGGTGTCTCCCTGCAGCAGAAGCTAAAAGTGCTCAAGTACATCCTTAGTGGCCTCTCTGCTAAGAATCAGGCTTCCGTGTTAGCAGGCTCAGTTCGTGCTTTGCGTAGCAACTTTGCCCGAATTGAACTTTCTCCAGGAATCGGCAGAATGTCTTAGGCTAACGAGAATGCTGGCATCATGGACGTAAAGAAGAATCTCAGGCGACTGTACGAGATGATAGCGATAGGCATAATGGATAATAAGGAAATAGCACAGGAGGTTAAGAACATGGGGGAAGTGGTGAGTTATACCTCTCTGCAAATTAGCAACCACGATGCAAGGATCGATGACAATGAGAGCAATCTCAGGGAGATAATGGGTAAGGTTGATAGAATTCAGGAAGACCTCCAGCGTCTGATCAACATGAACCAGGGAAGCAAGGTGAATGAAACCACTGCAGCTGCAGCGCACCCCATGGAGGAGGAGTCTGTGGTCTAGCCCATGAAGCTCAGAGACAATCCATAATCGGTTCTCTTTTAAATATGTTAATATGTTTTACTGTCTTTTGCTTTGTAGTCAGTTTATAAGGGTATACACTACCCGAGACACTACTTGTTTTGCAAATTCTCCATGTGTAGTTTTTTGGACATCTCTTTGGATCAGTTTAGTGTGCAGCAATTTTGAACTGCAAGAACTCTCTGTTCCCGCTATTTTCTTTGTACTGAATGGCTGTGCACAACTTGTTTTATAAAAAACCTTTTTAGTTTCTGTTAAAAAAAAAATGACATCATTTATTTGTTTTACTTTATTTCAATAAATAACAAAAAATAGTGCTCAAATCTAAAAAATCACAAATATAGTCCATGCACTAATGCAATCCTTGTAGATTGTTTTTTCCCTAAAATGAATAGCCATGCCTAAAAACCTAGACACCCACATAGGGCCACTCATTATCCTTACCTAAATATTAAAATATATGTAGTCCAAAAATAGCAAACTTATCCCACTATGTCTATAAATGAAAAAATCTAACTATAAATTCTCTACTAGTGTTATTTTTACTTCACAATGATATATTTCAATGTTTGATTTCCATTTTACAAATGTTGGAATTCAAAATACCATCTACAAAAGCAACCATGGTCATAATAAGAGACCTAGAAATGAAGTTTTTAAAAACTATTGGGAACCAGGGCAGCAAGGGAATCGTGTTTTCTTACATTTTGTAATTTGTGATTTTCAACTTGTTTCAAGCTCCACTTACTTGCAAATAGGAGCTAGATTTATTATTAAAGTATCCCATTGCCTTGGTGAATGAGATTTAGTGTTCACTCGCTCTCTTTTGCTAAAAGAATATGTTCTTGGCCTCATGGTTTGTGAGGTAACCTTGATTTCTGGCTTACATCTTGGGAAGAAACCTCATTTTTCTCCCTCACCTTCTTCATCAGAAGATTCCCTCTGGTTGAAAATTTTGTCATTATGCCTTCTATTTGGACCTCTTTCAAATGTGAAACAAAATCTATTTTTGTTTTCAATTTTGTTTAGTTGTTTCGAAGATCATTTTCCTTCGTGTACTTTTCCCTTCTTGTAAGTTTGGGTTAACTTCCTCTTTCTCCACTGGTTTGTAAGGGCCTTCCTTTCATTTCTTTTAGCATTGATTGGTAATTCTTTCTTTCTCCCATTTTGAATTTAGGAGGGAATCTCTTTTCCTCTCTCCAGCATTTCCTTGGTAATGATTTTTCATGTTCACCCCTCTTTTGGTGATATCTTATCCTACTTAGTGTGTTGTAAAGAAATCTTCATTCCTTACTTGACTATGGAAAAACAAAAACAAAAAAACTTAATTTTCTCCCTCATCTTATTCATTAGAAGAGTTTCATTCTTGGTTCAAATAATTTTCTTTCTTCCTTCTCTTTTGGCTTCTCTCTCTTGGGAACAAAATTTGTTCGTGTTCATGTTATTTGGTTGGTTGGAAGATTTTACTATTTCCCATACCCTCCCCTCTTGTTGCTTTGGAGTAACACCGTATTTCCTTGTTAGTTTGGAAGTTCTTTGTTCAATTCCATCAACCTTTTTTACCCTCCCACTCTTGTTGTTTTGGGGTAACACCTTGTTTCCTCGTTAGTTTGGAGGTCCTTTGTTTAATTCCATCAACCTTTTTTCAATGATCGGGAATTCTTGTTCTTTCCTCACTCCTCTTTTAGGAGGGAATTTCTTTCCAGTCTCTCTCATTACATTGGAGAACAAGTTTTGGTGTTCCTTAACAGTACACTAAACTAGATAGTCACCATGGTTGATGGTTCCAAATTTACCTTAATATTCCCTATCGTTGGATAATTCCAAGTGGCTATAGCCTTGTGAAATGTAGTATTGGTCGTAGTATTAACCTACACATAGAACACTTCCATGTTCATTTTCTAGACCGAATGGACCTAGTACTTGTCATGACATTGTAATTAATTATAGAAATTTATAATTCCATGTAAATGGCAATGGTAACAATTCCATATTATATTTTAGACTTGTCATGGTAAGCGGCGAATGGTTGCATGCATTAGGGTTGGAGCTGATGTAGCATTGAGAGAGCGGTCATGGCGGCGCCTGGGGGAGGGCCCCCCCCCCCCCCCCC
>LPNX010734218.1:505753-518146 GCA_001517045.1 Pseudotsuga menziesii
CCAAAATTTATCAAGAAGCTGGAGGAAATTCCTGAAATCACCCTTCCTGAAGAAAAACCAATGAAGATAGCTCTGGCGTTGGCTAAGCAAGGCCTGGTGGGTCAGTTTATGGGCTTATGGCCCTCCACCAAATCTACAGATGACTGGATACAGAGAAATTGGAAGCCCAACCTGAAACATGGAGTAACCTGTTACCCTGTTGGGAGAGGGTTCTTTGTGTTTGAATTCATCTCAGAAGAAGATCAAGACTTAATCTTTAGAAATGGACCCTACTTCATGGGGACGCAGGGTCTATACCTGAACAAATGGACACCAGATTTTGACCCCTCGGTCGATCTCCCCAAAGAAGTGCCGGTGTGGGTTAGGCTCCCTAATCTTCTGGTGCATTGTTGGGATTTCGACTCACTGCAGAGAATAGGGAACGGAGTCAGACGTTTCATTGACAAAGTCGATAATAAGGGACAATACACCTGCACCAGAATTTGTGTTGAAGTTGATCTTGAAGTTGGCCTTCCCGAGGCAGTAAAATTAACCGTTGGATCCTGTACTCATTACCAGAAGCTAGACTACGAGCACTTGCCCTTTAAGTGTAGGAACTGCCAAGAACATGGCCACTTCCAAAGACATTGTCCCAAACTGGCTGCTGGGAAAGAAGATGTTGAAGGATGGCAGAAAGTAAAGAAAGGGAAAACATCTAACATTGCCAAAAGCAAGGAGAAAACGGCCCAGGAACCCCCAAAGGAAGGCAGCTCAAAGCGTATTCCCCAGGAAACTCCTAATGAAGTCCAAACCCCCACAATCGTTCCAGAAGTTGAAAAAGTCTGGGCGCCACAAGCCCCAACCGATCCAATCCCTCAACCTGTTGTCTCCAGTTTGTCAAAGGAACACATTAGTTTGGGTTCGGAAACAGGAGCTGAATCCTCCGAGGAAGGAGATACTAAAGCAAGCAGTCCGTCAGGCACCCCAGACTAGCCAAAGCGTGGACAGAAGACTGAGAAGAAGAGAAGGGAAGAGTAGTCCTACAAGGATGTGGTTCAAGGCTCACAGCATACCATTCTAGAAATGATGAATACCAGATCAAGGATGAAGCTAGGAAAGACCCCGAAAGGGGGCCATCCCTCTCATCCACGTAAATAATGCAATTCGTCTCCTGGAACTACAGAGGACTAGGCAGCTCTTTAAAAGAAGAAGCTATAAGGGATTTAGTAAGAGTAATGAGGCCTGAAGTCCTCCTAATCCAGGAGACGAAAATGGAGGAGGATGCTCTCCTCCGAGCAAGTAACTCGTTCTGGAAGAAAGGCCCGGGTAGGGCTGTAAGTGCTAGAGGAGCTTCGGGAGGTTTAGCAACGTTCTGGGACTCCGCAAAGCTCGAACTAGCAGAAGAAGAAGGAACCACTCACTGGTTATTCACCAAGCTGCTCCATAAAGAATCCGATCATCTCGTACGCCTTTTTAATATGTATGTTCATGTCTCATTTGTTGGGAAAAAAGAGTGTTGGGATTCCTTAAAACTGTTTCTCAACCATCATAACCCTGAAAATTTAGTAGTGGCTGGAGATTTAAATGTAACCCTTACTCTGGCCGGAAAAAAAGGGGGATCAATAGTCCGGGATCCTGCAAGGGAGTGGGTGGAAGACTTGATGCTGGATTGGGAACTTGAAGATATCATTCCAGACAGAGGAAAGTTCATTTGGTCCAATAAAAGGATAGGACCTGGTCACATAGCTGCCCATCTAGACCGTTTCCTTATTCATTCTTCTTTCCTAACCCTTGGACTTATGGCGACCTCTAAGATTCTCCCGCATTACACTTTTGATCACAAACCAATTTCGCTCTCCCTCTCTCCTGGGAAAAAGTTAGGGTAAATCAGGAAGGCTTCCTTAACCTTGTGTCTAAATCCTGGAATGATCATGTTTATGGATCCCCCTTCTATGTCTGGGAAGGAAAGCTCAGAAGACTCAAAGCTGATCTAAAAGCATGGGCTAAAAGTCTAAGCTCTCCTTCGACTAAAAGGAAAAGAATTCAGAAGGCCTTGGAACGGCACCAATTGATCATGGAAGAGTCCCCAGTCACTCCTGCCTTGCTCAACCAAGAAGCTGAGCTTCAAAGGAAGTACCACAAAGCTTGTAGAGAAGAGAAAATATATAGGAGAGTCAAATCAAGATCGCTTTGGCTTCAAGCTGGAGACAAAAACACATCGTTCTTTCACAAGCAAGCCCAAGCTAGAAAAATCTATAACTCCATTAATGAAATTCAGATGCAAGACCAAGTCATAAAGGATTTCAGTGGCATTAAGGATGCAGCTCATTCCTTTTTCAAAAATCTCTATTCCGCCCCAGATCTGGAACCAGTGGACCCGAATTCCTACCCTCTCTCAGAGATTCCAAATTTGATCAATGATGATGACAACCTGCTGTTGAATACCTCTGTTAGTATCCGTGAAATCAAGAAAGCCCTCTTTAGAATGGATCCAGACAAAGCTCCTGGGCCGGATGGATTTACAGCCTGGTTCTATATTTCTTGTTGGGACATTATAAAAAAGGATTTGTACAGAATGGTAAAGAAGGCTCAAAACTGTACCAAGTTGGGTGGCAGCACCAACTCTTCGTTCTTGGCCCTCATTCCAAAAGAAAAAGGCGCTAAGAACTTTAACAGATTCAGGCCTATCTCCCTATGCAATACGGGATACAAAATCATTACCAAAATAATGGCTAACAGACTCAAAAGATTCCTGCCTAAGTTGATTCCGAAAAATCAAGGTGGGTTTGTGAGAGGAAGACAGATTCTGGATAACATTATCTTAGTCCAAGAAGCCATTCATACCAGCTGCAAGAAAAAAGAGAAGGGTATGGTGGTAAAGTTGGACCTGGCCAATGCCTTTGATAGAGTCGAGCACAATTTCCTTTTTGCAGCCATGAGAAACTTTGGGTTCAGTCAAAAATTCATAGAGTGGGTCAAAGCTTGCATATCAACCCCTTGGATAGCCCCTTTGGTTAATGGTCGTTCTGCCAACTTTTTCCAGGCCTCAAGAGGTTTAAGGCAAGGCTGCCCTCTATCCCCTGTGCTCTATGTCATCCAAGCCTTCGTTCTAAGCTTCCAATTGAACAGATGTCTCCAAAACAGGTCTCTCTCAGGCATCAGAATCGTCCCAAAGGTCAAGGATGTTAACCATGCCCAGTTCGCTGATGATACACTTTTGTTGGGAGCTGCCAACCTCAACACAACAAGGAACTTTAAAACAGAACTTGACTACTATAGAGACAGCTCTGAAAGTGAAATAAACTTTCATAAAAGTAAGATCTATGGCTGGAATTGCTCTCCTCGCGAAATGCTGGAGTTATCTCGGATTCTTGAAATGGAAGGCATCACAACTTTGGACACTTTTATCTATCTGGGCATTCCAATTTTCAAAGCTTCCCCTAGAGTTGTCCATTGGCTGCCCCTTCTAAACAAACTAAAAAATAAGATCCATGCGTGGGGGGCAAATTAGCTCAACAAAGCAAGTAAAGTTATTTTGATGAATTCCGTCCTTACCAGCCTTCCAATCTATCAATGCTCGGTTCTTTTAGCCCCCAAAACCATAACAAACAAAATAGATGAGCTGCTCTATCGCTTTCTCTGGGAAGGTGGTCGAAACTGTGAAAAGAAGCTTCATCTAGTGAGTTGGGATAAGGTCACGAAGCCAAAGATGGAGGGGGGCCTTCAAATCAGAGATGTGGCTACCCAAAATCTAGCCATGGGTGGCAAAATTCTTTGGAACCGTGATCACTGGGAAAAGAACTTGGAGCAAGCAAATCCTCTGGAAAAAATACTTCACAGGAGACAAGGAGAGATGCCTGGAGAAGCCCACAAAAGTGCAGAAAGGATCCCCGATCTTCTCTCTCTGCAAAAGGGCCCTTCCTCGCTTCATCTCAAAACTCACGTGGATCCCAGGAAACGGGGCAAAAATAAGAATCTAGGAGGATTCTATCCTTGGAGATCAGCCACTCAATGGGTTAAACGAACTGGGAAACATCAAAGCTTGGCTTCTTTCCAAAAACTGCAGCACTCTGTGGGACATTTCCTCCTGGAATAACGATGACAAAGAATCCTAGGAAAGCTGGAACCTAGGAGATTATCCGGACGAGCTCAAGGAGGAAGCTTCAAATCTGTTGGAATTGCTGCAAGGGAAGTCGCCCTTTAGTGCCAGATCCAAAGATAAGCGGGGCTAGGGTTCAGGCTCGGGGAAATACTCAGCAGCTGCTGGCTACGCTGCGATTCTGGAAATGCCTTGGGTCTCTCCCAATCCTGCACCGTGGAAAGCTCTCTGGAACTTCCCATCAATTCCTAAGGTAGATATTTTCATTTGGACGTTGCTTCACAACAGCATATTGACCGGTGAAAATCTAAAGAGGAAAGGCTGGGAAGCGCCCTCTCGTTGCCTTCTGTGTAATCGGGCTGAAGAAATTGCCGAGCATCTTTTCATTACCTGCAACTTCACTAAAGAAGTATGGAGGCTTATGTTAGGATCCATCTCTTTAAGACTGCCAAATTCAGTAACGGAGCTTATAAGTAGCTAGAACTCCCTTTCTCCCTTCAATCTGAGCAAGAAAAATCTCCTCAATCTCACTTGGATGTGGACCCCCAAATTTCTGTGTTGGAAGATCTGGCTGGAGAGGAACAACAGAATTTTTAAGGAGGAAGGCAGACTCCCTCCTCAGGTGGCTATCAAAGCTTGGACTATGCTATCAGAAGCCTTAAGCACTAAGCCTTTCATCAGAAATTCGACTACCCTCTCTCCAAAAGAAGAACACTGGCTTAAGGAGTTCAATCCGAACCAGCAAAGCATTGAAGCGATCAAACCTTCTCAAAAGACAAATTGGGAAATTAGGTTGGATGAACAGGTTTTCATTAAGTGGAGATCAGCCCTCGATGAATAGTGCCTCTTCTTTGACGAGACCTCGAAAGGGAATCCCGGTCAAACTAGAGGAGGAGGCATCATCATTGAGCCCTCTGGCAAACTCCACATGTCCTATGCATGGGGCCTAGGATACGCCTCCAACAATCAAGCTGAGTATCTGGCGCTGTGGCAAGGCCTAAACCAAGCAAGGAAGCTAAACATCCAGAAGCTTATTATCTTTGGTGACTCCAGACTGATTGTTAAAGTGTTACACACTAAAAAGGTGCCAACGGATATTAACCTTGCCCAAACGTACAGGAAAGTCCTTCTTCTTCTGTCGCACTTCAGAAATTATAAGGTTCATCACGTTCTAAGGAATCTAAATAGTCTAGCGGATGGTAAGGCTAATCGTGGTACTCTTCTGAGCAAGAGCCAGCTGATTGTCAATGGAGAAACTTGAAATCACTCGTTTCCCTAAGGCTAAGGCTGCCCTAGCCCTGTCTCATCACGTGGGCAACTCAACAGCGATTGAAGGAACTAGAAATGATACGACCCAGCACAGTATTTGCCATGTGTGTTAAGCTAGAGATGGAACTCAGCATAGCAGATTTGAATATGTACTGAAAAAGCCCTAGCAGCCCCTTTGCCAGACTCTAAATAAAATTTTAACCGTTCTCATGAAAAAACAAAAACAATTCCATATTCTATTTTTAGTTGAAATGGACCTTAGTACTTATTATGAAATTGTAATTGACTATAGAAATTATAATTCCATATAAATGACAATGGTCACTTTGTACAAAGGATCAAGTGAGAACCATATATGAAATATATTGTAACAATGTAGTTGATTTATTAATTGTACTATTATAGATAACCAATCTAGATCCATTTAAATTTCGGATCTACCATAATTAAAGACGGATCAAATCCCTAGAGGTGCAAACTTTTTTTTATTATCTATTATATTAAAACACACATGGATTGACCCCTTGTTTTGTTTACATTATTAAATATTTTAACTATGTTTTGTTTACATTATTAAATATTTTAACTATTTTAATTTTGTCTTCTACCTATAGTGGTGACAAATTATATTATTTTTCAAATAATTCAAGACCTATTTTGAGATATTTAATTTTAATGATTTATATACCTTAAACTAGTTTACATTATTTTACTTTGTTAATCTATATACTATTTAACATTATTTTACTGTTTAACTTTATTAATGTATATACTTTTAACTAATTAATAGAATTTTACTTCTTAATTTTTTCACATTGTTTAACTTTTTATTTTTTCTATAAAAAATATTTTTAGTTAAAAACACATGCTTTAAACTTAGCCCAATCTAGAACATTAAATAGATACCTTACATATTTAACATTGTTTTACTTTAGCCCTGAGGGGTAACTCGGCTGGTTGAAATCCAAATCCAAAGACCGTTTGATATTGAGGTTGAAAATTCAATTCTCATGAATCCAACTCTTGGGTTAGGCTCCCAAAACTGAAGCCGATAGGGTGAGACCTCTTCCTAGAATTATCACGTTGAAAGTTCAATTCTCATGAATCCAACTCTTGGGTTAGGCTCCCAAAACTGAAGCCGATAGGGTGAGACCTCTTCCTAGAATTATCACTGTGGATGTAGCAAGACACGACCTCTATTCTCGAGGTTGTGAACCATGTGGGATAAAAAAACATAGTTTTACATTTTTTTAATTGTTTACATTGTTTTACTTTCTTTTTTTACAATGTTTTACTTTCTAATTTGTTTACATTGTTTTACTTGTTACTTTTTCCTATTCTTTAAAAGCTATTATTAAATTTTATTTAAAATTTATGTTGTATCATTAATTGCTATATTGGAACGTTACTTTACATGGTATGTAAAGTGACAACACCTCCCCCATTCTGGGATGTAAAAGTGTCTCTCAATGCAATAAAACAAATATAAAGCTTATTTAGCAACCAAAAACCACTTGTCTTTTAGTAAGATATTACATGCAAAAATAATTCCTATAAAATAAAACACATCCTTCCTCTCATCCCATGTCATATAACCCAATGTGGACTTGCTTCCCATGTCTTATGACCCAAGGTGCATTTGCTTCAGAAATAAAACAAATCCTTCCTCTCATCCCATGTCATATAACCCAAGGTGGACTTGCTTCCCATGTCTTATGACCCAACCCATGTCATATAACCCAAGGTGGACTTGCTTCCCATGTCTTATGACCCAAGGTGCATTTGCTTCAAAGCTGAGACAGATATTGTGATTTCTCGATTGAAATCTTCTACCCTTGATTTCTCCTTCCTTTCATCCCATGTCTTAGATCCAAGGTGGACTTTCTTTAAAGTTGAGACCAGCATTGTGATTTCTCATTTGAAATCTTCAACCCTTATTTCAAGGACATCAACTTTAAAACAATCATTTGAGTAGCTCTACATTTGAGATTGGTATCATCAATGAGTTGATCATAGAGGAATAAAACATTCACGTTTCAACAATACCATGGCTGCAAATAATAGCTTTACTATATAAGAAAAGACCAACCTTCAATGTTTTAGCAGAGAAGGCAATTATAAAGCTTATTTAGCACCCAGAAGCCACCTATATTTTAGTAAGATATTACATACAAAATGAACTCCTATAAAATGAAACAGGTCTCCTTCCCCTTATCCTATGTCATATACCCAAGGTGGACTTTCTTCATAAGATATTACATACAAAATGAACTCCTATAAAATGAAACAGTTCTTCCCCTTATCCTATGTCATATACCCAAGGTGGACTTTCTTCAAAACTGAAAATGAAACGATTCTCCTTCCTCTCATCCTATGTCTTAGACCCAAGGTGGACTCTCATCCCATGTCCACCCCATGTCGTAGACCCAAGGTGGACGTTTTTCAAAGCTGAGACAAACATTGGTATTTCTCAAATGAAACATCGAGATTTCTCAACTGAAATCTTTAACCCTAAAACAAAAACATCGACATCGAGATTTCTCAACTGAAATCTTTAACCCTTAATTTCAAGGACATCAACCCTAAAACAATCCTGAGTAGCTCTACGTGTTAGGCTAGTACCATCCATGAGTTGATAATAGTGTTGTATGGAAAAGTCCAGAAGGGAAATACCATTTAGGCATCACTTAGCTATGTTGTCTAGAGACTAGGAGGTATTCCAAATTCCCAAAATACCAGTCCTAGTTGGTCCATTATATTAAGGAAGACTATAGAACCACATTCCAAATAAAAATTTCAATGTGGGAATATTATTAAACTGCATTCCAAATTACATTTTGTATCACATGACTGTACCTGGTCCAAACCTTAAACATATACATACATACATACATACATCGCTGAAAGAAATGTAAGAAATCTTCAAATTTGCAGGGATTCCAAACTAACCATAGATTGGGCAAACGGCAATCTGCAAATTAAAGCACCGCATCTTCAACACCTGCTGAAAGCAATAAGAAGCCAACTAGAGAAATTTAATTCAACTTCATTCCAACACATCTACAGGGAATTGGATGAAGAGGCATACAAACTGTCCAAAGAAGCTCTAATGCTACAGCCAGGTTTAATGATGATCAAAGATTATGAAAATGATCTGATGGTAAATCAATATGTACGACTATGAATGAAAAATGATATATGATGTATCTTGATGCAAAAACCAGTGATGGCGTGTTGAAGAAAAGACATTTTGGGCCGATTCTACAGCAGTTTTTTGAGAATCGGTTGTATTGGGGGAGCAATGTTTTTTCATACATGTGGATGATTGAAGAACCGAAGCTTTGAGAGCTGAAGCTGTTGTAATTTTTGAGAGCAATGCTCAAGCAAATGCACATAGAAATGCTATGATGAATTTAATGAGCACTTGGGTGCAGTGATGTAAGCTCTAACGAGCAGTCCAATGTTATTCTATGAATAAAGGATTTTTTTCTCAGGGGTAAAAAAAATATATATATATATATATACACACACACACACACAAAATACCAAATTTCAAATGTTGTTCTTATGTATGCAAAGAAAAATTGCTTTATGCTTGATCAAAAATCTAAAATACAACTCTGACAATGCCAAAGCAAGCCAAAAAATACAGTAGTGATATCAACCTACCAGCATCTAACCTACAAATTTCAGTCACAATATGAATATTCAATTCCAACAACATCCTGCCAAACCTAGATAACGATCAGATATAATGACAGTCACCACACTGCATACAAGCTACATTGCACTCAAATATGAATTAATTTCATCAGCAGATTCTTATATATTAGATTTGTGTAGTTATTAGATGGTGCAGTGTCCATACGAGGAACTGGTTCAGAACAGATATTACTTCCTCTCTGTACTGAAGCAGAATAATCTTTGTCTACTAACTAGACGGGCATGTAACAGTAGCTGACTTACATCTACCATTTCAAAGATACTCTTGAATATAGCGATCTTAACTACTGACCTCTACTCAGGTGAGGCCCTGAGAAGTAAAAATCATAAATACTGCAGTAAATGGTAAGTACTTCTATGTGAAAAAAAACAGGACACATATACAAGGCTGAAACTTGAAATACTTTTCTATAGCTCATTTTTTGGAAATAGTAGAGCTGTTTAACGAATTTCTAATGCTGGTTAATAAAGTAGAAAATTGATACCAAAATCTTCGATCTATTTCTCTTCCTCAGATCAAATCAACATGCACAATTGACAGAATTCCTGTTGTGCTGAAGCAGGAATAATCTGTCTATTAACTAGATAGGCATATAACAGTTGCTGACCTCTATCTACCATTTCCAAGATGCTCTTGAAAGAGGTCTTAACTACTGAGCTCTGCTCAGGTAAGGCCCTGATAAGTAAATATAATAACATACTGCAGTAAATAGTGAGTACTTCTATGTGAACAAAAACAGGACGCATATACAATGCTGAAAGACTTTTCTATAGCTCATTCTTTGAAAATAGTAGAGCTGTTTAACGCATTTCTAATGCTGGTTAATAAAGTAGAAAATTGATACCAAAATCTTCGATCTATTTCTCTTCCTCAGATCAAATCAACTTGCACAATTGACAGAATTCCTGTTGTGCTTAAGCAGGAATAATCTGTCTATTAACTAGATAGGCATATAACAGTTGCTGACCTCTATCTACCATTTCCAAGATGCTCTCGAAAGATGTCTTAACTACTGAGCTCTGCTCAGGTAAGGCCCCCTGATAAGTAAATATGATAACATACTGCAGTAAATAGTGAGTACTTCTATGTGAACAAAAACAGGACGCATATACAATGCTGAAAGACTTTTCTATAGCTCATTTTTTGAAAATAGTAGAGGTGTTTAACGCATTTCTAATGCTGGTTAATAAAGTAGAAAAATGATACCACAATCTTCGATCTATTGCTCTTCCTAAGATAAAATCAACATGCACAACTGACAGAATTCCTCTTTGTGCTGAAGCAGAATAATCTTTGTCAATTAACTAGCTGGGCATATAACAGTTGCTGACTTCTATCTACCATTTCAAAGACACTTGAATATAGAGGTCTAAACAACTGAGCTCTGCTCAGGTAGGGCCCTGAGAAGTAAAAATCATAACATACTGCAGTAAATAGTGAGTACTTCTAAGTGAACAAAAACAGGATGCATATACAAGGTTGAAAGACTTTATAATAGCTTATTTTTGGAAATAGTAGAGCTGTTTAACGAATTTCTAATGCTAGTTAATCAAGTAGAAAAATGATACCACAATCATCAATCTATTGCTCTTCCTAAGATCAAATCAATATGCACAACTGACAGGACATGAAAATTAAGCTAAAAGGGCCCTGGTGAAATGCTAAAAATAGGCATATTTACAGTTTTGGTGTTCTCCACCTAAATCACTACACCTAGATTATCAGCAAAGAAAATATCCCCAAACAAACAGTAACGATGTTATGATGAGAGGAGATTGTTCATATAAGTCTAGTGAATACAAGGTCTATCTCGTTACAAACTATATCTACTGTGAACCTATCAAGTCCTTGTCCATCCATAAATTTACAAAAGTGGACATCCAATGTTAGTGTCAAGTCATGCCACAGAAAAGCAAAAGTCTGCACAAGGTTTGATCAACCTTGCAAAATATCAGAAATTATGCTAAAAAATCTCATAGACACATCCTTTCGATTTTGAATCTGCATGCCTGCCCAAAAGTAAGGTTAAGAACTAAGCTTGTCTACTAAGCCTGCCTAAGCCCGAGTATCAACAAGCAGTTCAACTAGTTCCCTTCTTCTTCAGAGGCTTTTAGGTATGATGGTTCTGACTCATCTGCATTCTGCCCTCCAGTCGAACTCCCTCTTCCATCACCAGCACCTGGATGGGCATTCTCTGATCCTACTCCATCCTGCTTATTTGAACCGCGATCTATAGCAAAGCCCCTATTGGCCTGCATGCCTTCAGCAGAGGTAGCAGACCCACGCCCAAATTCAGGGAAGCCCCCAGATGAGAGAGGCCCATTGCATCCCATGTTTGTCTCACCATGCAACATATGCAAACCACTGCTTCCTCCAGAATTTATGCCAAGCTGGCCATGAAGAGATTGTTGCTGCTGCTGTTGCTGCTGCTGCTGCTGTTGCTGAGCTTGATGTAAAGCAGCCATCGGCTGCTGAGCATACAGCATGGAAGATCTAGCTGCCATCAGAGACTGAGGAGTCACTTGTTGCTGTGCCTGCTGGTGCTGCATGTAATGCCCACCAGACTGCATCACTGCACTAGGAGCAATCTGGAAAAGGACAACCACAGAGTGAGTGAACTGAAGCTTATAAATAAAAGAAAAATTGAAGCAAATCCAATATGGGAAGAGTGAGCTGAAAAACATTAAACCAATTTCCTATTGATAAATAATACCTGAGCATGTGCAGTTTGTGCTTGAGGTTGAGAATCAGCAATAGCAGCCAGATACATCAAATTCTGCTGAAGTTTTGCTTGATACCTGCATGAAGAATTCAAGCTTTCAGGAAGAGATGCAATTATGTAATGAATGCTTATTATAGTTGTAACCTTTGTTCAGGCTCAAAGGTAACCAACACACTCACAATTGAGTTAAACAGCTTCTCAAATTATATCTACATTAGACAGTTTAATAGTTTTCTTTTTTAAGAGATGTGAAACACCTAAGGTCTCCAAACAGAAGCGTAGCTTCCTTTTAAGACAGTTATCTTATAATTCCTATCCTTTTAATCAATAAACCCAGATCTGGGCAGTGTAAATTTTGTCAGGATTTTTCAGTTCTGCTATTTGATTTGATATTACAGAACAATTTCTTTCAAACGAGATGATTCTATTATTTTCTAACCAAAATATATAACCTATGTTGCACTGGTCTCGGGGACGGGGGGACGTAGGGGACGCAGGGACGAGTTTCCGGGACGGCTAGAGCGCACCCCCAATTTTTCAGGGGACGGCAGGTTGGGGACGGCAATTATATAATATAAAATTTAAATATATATATATATA
>LPNX010734249.1:0-20184 GCA_001517045.1 Pseudotsuga menziesii
ATATATATATATATATATATATATATATATATATTTCAGCGTATTATCTTCTTTATTTATATTAACACAGTGTGCTTTGATATACTGATGTTTAATTACATTTTTTCACTTTATCAGCTCAAGATAGTATTTTGAATTAATATCTCATTATGATTATGTTTATTAGTATTTTTATTGTAAACTTAAGTTATATTGATACACTCTTCTGTCGGTTTAAAATTTCATTTGTATGTTGACAGTGATTTTCAATATACATTATCTTAAATTGAAATAGCTCTCTTGATGATTAATTATTAATCAATTTCAGAAAGTTAAAATTAATTGTTTATTTGCAGTTATTTTTCAGTTCTGTTGTCATATAACAGAGTGACTTATTATTCATGATTTAAATGTGTCTATTTGAATTATGCTTTAGTCTTTCTGGTTCATCTTTTACTGATTAATAGTTAATATAATATTTAGATATGCTCTCAGCTGAGATAGGACATATAGAATAGTTTAGGTTAAATTTATTTTTGAAATAGCTGAATTAACAACTGTTAAATCGACTTTCATACTTTGTATAAGTTTTATACTCTTAAAACTTCCCAAAAATCAAAGTCTTTCCTTAAGAAAGCAACCATAGGACATTTTAGATAGTTTAATTTAATCATTTAGATAGAAATAACATTAGTATAGGCTAGATTTTGCTGGTTTGATTATCTCCTTAAGAAATAAATCAGCTGGTAGCAGGACCACAACTTGTGAGGTTTTGTTAATTCAAACACACCGAACGCTGATTTAAGCTGATTATGTGGAAAAAACCTCCTTATTGGCCTAGTTCAGAAAAACAGGCCAACAAATGGCGCTAGAAGGAGGGCCTGTCAATGAGTAATGGCAGGTAATGAAACATTTCCAACCAGCCAACAACCTCCAGAAGTCAGTAGATCACCTTTTATAGAAACTGTTAGGAATATCCTTGAACGTGATCCTGTCACTTCTCCCTTTACTCCCGCACAAAGCGCTCAAACTCTTGAAGAATCTAGACATATTCTGACTAGAGCATATGCTAATCAGCTTGGTATTTCTCCAATAGATTATGGTCTACCTAGACAGCAACGACATAATCCACAATTGACCATAGTTACGCAAGATCTGGAGATAACTGGTAGTACTCCCCATCATCAGGTTGAAAGACATCAAAGGCAGATTACACAAACTAATACTGCTAGAAGACTAATTGTGGGAGGCGGTTCTGATCAGCCACCTTCTCCTCCTGAGTCACCGCCTGATAGTCCAATATCTTCCAATTCTGGAAGTTCCTCTAGTTCTCAAGGAAGTCCAATGGAAGGAAATGTAGGGGGAGGAGGTAATCCTCCACCTAATCCACCCAATACACAGCTCCCTTGTCTAAGGGCAGCTACTGTAGCAGTCCCTGAAGTACAACATCCGTTGCCAAAACACTCAGATAAACTTCTTCCTAAGTTCAACCCAGATGACAAAGAACCTGCAGAGGTGCATATTGACAAATTCATGTTGGCTGTTCAAACTTTGAACGTGCAGCATGAAGATGTAGTTTGTCGATTGTTTCCTCTAACTTTTGAAGGAAGAGATTCTACCTGGTATTTTTTGTTAGTACAAGGATCTATTACAAATTGGGGGGAATTTAATAAGGCCTTTCTAGATAAATTCGGGGAAGATAAAACACCCGCTCTTTTAGCCCTAGACTTATCTAGGATTAAAATGGAACCTAAAGAAAGAATCAAATATTTCAATCAAAGGTTTCTAACATTAAAAAACAAAATTCCAATTGCTTCTCAACCTCTGGAAGACATAATTATTGAGAATTATACGTCAGCCTTACCTAAGTATTCCAGGATGTTTGTAAAGAGAGCTGGAAAAAAAACATTAATTGAAACATTTGAAGAAGCCATTATTGTAGAAAAGGACTCCATGTCCTATGAACCAGATAGAAGTGGGAAATCTAATTCTTTTCCTCGAAGGAAGATGAAAAAACCCAGTTCAGATAAAGATAAAGCATTCGATGTAGAACAGCTACAAAACGCTATTTGAACATTAACTAATGAATTTATAGGGTTAAAGAAGACTAACTCTGAAGCTTCTCCTTTTAGGAGTTATTTCATAAATCAATTTAAACAAAATCCTAATGCAAATAATAAGCATACACCACCTGACATAGCTACAAATGAAGAGATATTTAATACAATTCGAGCTGTTCTATCATTGTCTGAGTCCCCTTCTATTCAAGAGATGAATGAAAATGAAGAAGAAGAGGAATCAGAAAATGATGAAGAATCAGAAGAACCTCAACAAGTTAATGGTCATTTTTGGGATAGTCTTGTGAAAGAACATGAGAGCAGAAGTCCACCTATAGGACAACATGCATATAATACTCGTAGTAAAGCATTTACAAACACTCCCGGTGCTTCAAGTTCTACTACAAATAACGACAACAATAGTTCACAACCAAACAAACAAACTTAATCCGGCAAGCAGACTCAGCCAACCAAAGGTACCCAAACCATTCAAAACGCTCCAAAATTAGATTTACAATATGACATAATTGAATATTTAAAGAAGACACGTGCAAATATCAGTATGTACGATCTCCTTCAAATCTACCCAATGCCTAATAGTCATATTATAAATCCCGCAGTAAGTTCAATTGTCCCTATTGCAAAACAAAATGTTGCTGCGAATAGTTCCAACAACGATCCAACAGCAACTGAAAAAGGGAAAGCAACGGCTGACAAAGCTTCGCTGATAGGTAAGAATTCTAAATCAACTACACCTCCCTTCTTACTTACCTTTGAAATTTTCAATAGGAATGTCCATAACTGCATGGTTGATTCCGGAGCATCCTCCAACGTCATGCCTTTATCAATATGCAAGAAATTGAATGGAAAATTTATCCCATCAAATTCTCAAATAACTCAGTTGGATAGGAAAAATGTAAAGGTTGTAGGAGAAATGAAAGATGGCTTAGTCAGAATTGCTTGCAATCCTTCGGTTTATCAAATTATAGATATTGTTGTTGCTGATATCCCAGATGCATATGGGCTATTCTTAAGTAGGGATTGGTCCCAACAACTGAACTGTTTCTTTGCCACTGATTGGTCAACATTGTGGTTACCTAATAACGGAAAGTCAAATCAGATTAAGATAAATAGAGAACGGTATATGAAACATACTGTTACAGAACTGCATGATCCAGGTGAACCTGTTTTATTTTCAGATTGCATTATGGGAAATTACATGTATGAATTAGGATTTGGTAATTTTAAAGCTGAAAATTCTGCCTTATCTGAAAATAAACAACAATCTAAAATTTGTAATGTGACATCTGTTTCTCCTAACTGTTCACTCAAGGAAACCATCAATAGTGTAGATAATGTAAATATTGTGAATATCATAGAACGTAAGGTGATTGTGCATAGTTCTATTTGGAATTTATATTTTGATGGTGTGAAATCTAAAGAAGGATCAGGAGCCGGTTGCTTACTGGTGGATCCTCAAGGGAATAAAACCTGCATAGCTTGTAGAATGGAATTTAGTTGTACAAACAATACAGTCGAATATGAAGCTTTAATACAAGGTTTGAAAAAGGCAATTGATTTGGGCATCAAAGAGTTAATTGTTTATGGAGATTCCGAGATCATTTTCAGATAGGTTCGTAACTCCATTCACTGTTTATCTGAACATTTACAGAGTTATCAGAAAGAGGTATGGAACCTTATCTCACATTTTGATGCATTTAACATAAATTATGTTCCTAGAAGTCAAAATCAAGAAGCAGATTTGTTGGCAAATGTAGCATCCAAGTTAATTCCTTCAGAAAATCTTACATCAGATTTCTTTTCTGTTGAATTGATTTTTAGACCTTCCATACCTGATAATATTTTTAATTGGCATGTATTTGATAATGATATGCATGTACTGAATTTTTTGACAAATGAGGATACCTTTAAAGATTCAGCAATAGATGAAGTCACTCATGACGAAAATCTGTGGGATTTTTCGGTAATAAATGATTTCTGTTCAGTTGAAAAAGCTTTCTAACAAGTAAAACCAGTCCCTAATTCAGTACTAAGATTAGAAAAGTTTTTTGATCTGCAGGATAAGTTTAGTTCTGTTCCTAATTGTAAAACAAACAGCTCTAGAATAAGGTATGAAACCATCAATTTAGGAACAAAACTAAATCCCCAAACTATAAACCTTGGAGTAGATTGTAATCCTGTAGAAAAAACAGCTTTCATAAAATTGTTTAAGGACTTTAAATATGTCTTTGCTTAGACATATGATGATATGAAAAAATTCAATACCCAAGTCATGCAACATATAATTCCAATTAAACAAGAGTCAAAGCCTTTTCAACAGAAGTTAAGGAAATATCACCCATCATTAGAACCAACAATAAGAAAGGAACTAAATAAATTGTTAGCTGCCAAGATTATTTTCCCCATCAGACATACTCAATGGGTAGCAAACTTAGTTCCAGTTAGGAAGAAAAACAGGGATATTAGATTATGTGTAGATTTTAGAAATTTAAATAAGGCTTCTGAAAAGGATAATTACCCTGTTCCTCCCATGGAAAAAATTATTCAAAAGGTGTCTGGGTCTGAGATACTGTCTCTCCTTGACGGTTTCTTAGGGTACAACCAGATATTGGTTTCCCCAGATGATCAATTGAAAACTGCTTTTAGAACTCCATGGGGAACATATGCCTACCGCAAGATGCCCTTTGGTTTAATCAATGCAGGAGCAACCTTTCAACGAGCAATGGATATTGCTTTCAGAGGCCTAACCAATCATTTAGTCATTGTCTACTTGGATGACGTTACTGTATACTCTAAACATCAACCTGATCATCTTAATCATCTTAGAAAAGTATTTGAACGATGTAGAAACTTTGGAATATCTTTAAATCCTAAAAAGACAATATTTTCTATTTCAGAAGGTATCTTATTAGGATGCGTAGTTTCAAAACACGGAATCATGATTGATCCCGAAAGAACCCAAGCCATTTCAAAGATAACTTATCCTTCTAGCAAGAAAACAATGCAGTCATTTCTAGGTAAAATAAATTTTGTTAGGAGATTCATTCCCAGTTTTTCTGAGATCATTCGTCCTTTGCAGAAAATGATTAAAAAAGATGCTATTTTTAATTGGGGACAAACTGAAAAGGAATCATTTCAGAAGATTTTAGAAGCTATTTCAGAAGCTCCTAGCCTCCTAAGTCCAGATTTTAATAAGGATTTCATATTATACACCTTTGCTTCTGATATTTCATATGCAGCAGTTCTAACCCAATTAAATCAGCAGAATAATGAAGTCCCAATCTCCTTCACGAGTTCAAATTTCAAAGGTGCTAAACTCAATTATCATGAAGTTGATAAACAAGCCTTTTCTGTTTTCAAAGCTATTAAACATTTTCATCCTTACTTGCTGAAATCTAAAATGAAAATAATTGTCCCTTATTCCTCAGTCAGGAACTTGTTGGTTCAAAAAGACTTAGGAGAAAATAGAGCACCTTGGATGACAGTTCTTCAAGAATATGACTTAGAAATTAAACCCTCAACGATAGTCAAAGGCCAAGGGATATGTAAATTAGCTGCTGAAGCTACTCATTTACCTAATGATAAAGCTGAAACTGTCATTGATGAAGATTTATTTACCAGGGAGATTTATTTTTATCCACCACCTGAAGATTCCCGGTATACAGAAATACAGATACTTTTAGAAACAGGGGCTGCCCCTGATTATTTAGAACCAAAGAAGAAAAGAGCACTCAGATTGAAGTCTGCTCTGTATTTATTAATCGATAATATCCTCTTTTGGAGAAATTCAGACGGAGTATACCTTCGATGTCTAGATAAAGATGAAACAGAAGTAATTCTGAAAGAATTACATTCTGGACCAGCAGGAGGTCATTTTGGTGGAGAGACCATTGCTCACAAAATTCTCAAGGCTGGTTATTATTGGCCTACCTTGTTTCGAGATTCCTATACCTTTGTCAGAAAATGACAAGAGTGTCAACTTGCTGCAGGAAGGGTGAAAAAACCTGCTTTTCCTTTACAACCTGTTTCAGCTGAAAGATCCTTTCAGCAATGGGGTATCAATATAGTAGGTCCAATAAATCCTCCCTCATCTATGCAACACAAATATATAATAACTGCAACTGATTATTTCACCCATTGGGATGAAGTTGCACCATTGAAAATTGTAAATACCAATCAGGTTATACTATTCTTGGAATTCTTTATCATAACAAGATTTGGTATTCCTGATTCTCTCATTTTCGATAATGCGTCATATTTTTCATCAATCGAGTTAACTTAGTTTGCTTTAGAGAAGGGAATAAGAATCAGATATTCAGCTAATTACCATCCTCATGGGAATGGTCTAGCTGAATCCACAAACAAAAATTTATCGAAAATTCTCAAAAGAACTATTTCAGTTCACCATCGTAACTGGCATACAAAATTGGTCAATGCCCTTTGGGCAGACAGAGTGACTCCGAAAGCTGCAATAGGTAATTCACCATTCTTCTTAGTATACGGAACTGATGCCATTTTACCGCCAAATCTGTTCTGACCTTCATTACAGCTAGCTCAGTTTGTCCAAGATGAAGAATGCCCAGCAATGGAAAAAAGAATTAACACATTGTTAAAACTAGAAGAAGAAAGAGAAAAGTCAAAACAACACTTTACGAAACATCAACAGATTGTGAAATCTTGGTTTGACCAATCTTTCAGTTCTGATTGAGAATTTCAGGTAGGAGACCTAGTTTTAAAATGGGATAAAGCTCACGAAGATAAGGGAGATCATACTAAGTTTCAGAAACTGTGGTTAGGTCCCTTTGTTATTTCTGAAAAAATAGGTCCAAGTACCTTTCGATTGCAAACACTTGAAGGACAGTCCGAAACATTCCCTGTGAATGGACTGATTCTTAAAAAATATTTCTGCTAATATTTTATGTCTAAAATGTATATAATCTACTTGCTGTTTGTAAATAAATTTATCTTTTTGTATATAAACTAGTAGACTGTTATGTTAATCAGTTTTCTGTCAAAGTTAAATATTTCAGATTGTTAAATTTTTTGTATATAACCAGTCAGTCAGTCAGAAATATGTAATTAGCAGCTGTAATCAATGTAAATAAATAAAATTAGTTTGCTCATCAGCCTGAAAAATTATGATATTAGACTAATATCTTTTAAAAATTTGTTCAGGGTGATCAAAATTTCCTGAATCTGTAAAATACCTTCATTATTTTCTATTTATAAGTTTTTCTCAGATTATTCTTCGTCTTGTTATTTTCTTAAAAAAAATGGGGATAGCTTATTTAATATCTTCTTTGAAGCTCATACTTTTGAAAAATTCTTACTGACTTCTATCATCAGTCTTAGAGAGGTATTTACCATCTGAAAATTATTTAGGATTTGTTCCAGCCAATAAAAGCTAAAGTGAGAGACGGAAGGTCTCAGTAATGAGCCGGTCCGATCAGAATCACAAATATCACTGGTATGACATTATTAGGAAACTAGTAATGGCTTTTGGTCTAAAAAACTGAAAGATAAGGGGTCTCATCAAGAGCCAGCTGATTCATTTTCTAGTGATATTAATGACTGACATTACCGTTTGGTCACCATGCTGGGTAATGATCTCTCATTTTATGAAAATTAAAAGATAAAAATGAAATTGCAATAAAAACATAACTTTTGATTGAAGAATAGGAGGTCTCATCATGAGCAGACAGCTCTCGTGAATGATATTATCACATTGGGATACCATACCCAGATAGTAGTCTTCAGGAAGAATTATTGTTTTAAAAGAAAAAGAAAAGCAAAGAACAAGAAAATTATTATATTTTGGAACAGATTCTGGAAAGTTTTCAGAGAAGTAGATTTCTTTACTCTATGTTGATGGTATAGGTTATCCTTACTAAGAAGTACTTGTTTCGACTAAGATATTTGTAAGTTTATCCCTAATCAAATTTCTATTTTAAAAGATGGAATATGTTTGAGTTATACTTATGGATATGAGTAAATAATGGTTTGATGTGGATAAGGGATTTTTAATGTTTTAAACAGGTTTTAAGATTTTGTTTTTATCATTTTGTATAAGCAGAGATAACTGGTTCACCCAGGTTGTCCCCATTTGTTGGCAGCTAGCAACAACCTCTTCATTTCTCAATAAGATGAAGAGTGATCAGCTCTTTCTATGATCCATCAATTCAAAATTATGAACGAGCACCTTCAAAATCTTTGATTCTGAAGGTACTCTTAATCAAAGAAAGGTAAAATATTACTTGAGAAGTTGGTGAAGCACATTCATAAACTTGGTCATTAACAACTGTCAGTTAGTTTCATAAATTTTTATGCAATTATTTCAGACATTAAAATAAATTTATGTGACTTAAGAAATTTGAAATAGTATGCCAAGAGAAAATCAATAAAATACATTTTTTGTTTGTTTAAAACCTAGATAAGGGTAAGGTATTAATATTCCTAAGTTCATAGAACTTATGGTGACTTTTAAATTTTATATTCCATACAATACCTTACTATGATTTTTGTAATTAATGAATAAAGTAATTTTTATATAGAAATGTTTACATAGGACAGTTTCATCACTTAATATCCTATCAATCTAATGTTGGATATTCCTAGATAGGATGTTTGAAAGGTTTAAAACTAAGTCTTTGTATATAAGTAGCATAGATATAAAATCAAGCTATGTTAACATTAGAATATGCGATTTCATCACCTTGCATGCCACCACTTAACACGATTAAACTGGAGATGACTGTTAAGATTGACTGAGTTTACAAGGAGCCATTTGTCAAGTTGATAAGCAATTATCACTTGGATCAATGAGTTGGCATGAGAACGTGGCTTATACCTCTTGATAAATCGACAACTGTAAAAATATGAATGCATCGTATTAACAGTGTTAAATGCTGATAGTCATTTCCAATTAACGTCAATGTACTTGTTCATTATTAGCCACTGTCCATAATCAATGGTTGAAATTATGATCTATCAATCACAATATCTCTGGTTCGCCAATTTGGTGGTTATCACTACTAGTCGTGGTTAAACATAGATAAACCTACATGAATCATGATATAACGTGAAGTTGCATCATTCAACACTGCTAAGGTTCGGCTAAAATGGCCAGGTCTAGAGATATCATATCCGTCATATCTGAAGCATGCAAAGACTGCCCATCATGTCATATGTGTGGGTACCTATTCCCTCTATGTTCACCTCTCCATTCATTTCAGTTCGAAGCCAGGAGAGCGTAGAAGAAACCATGTCTCCTCTGAACCGTTATGAAATCTCTGGTTCTGAACTTATAGAAGCTGACCAAGAGGTTGCTATGCGATTCGAGAAAATGGGGTGGGGGCATTTCTTTAGAAGTTTCGATGGCCACCATGCAGAGATTACTAAACTGTTCGCCATGAATTTTAACGATGATAGGGTGCAAATTGGGGGTTTTGAGTTTATTATCAATGAAGATAAGATCGCAGAAGCCACTAAGCTTCCACAGGTTGGAGAATGCATAGTTTAAGGGCAGCATGGTTAATAAGAAGAAATGCTTGGCTCTATTAATGCCATTGTCGGATGATACGAAGCTGAAGATAGGCATCCCTATTAAATTTTTGAAGCCTGAATGGAGAGTTTATTACAAAATACTGGTAAGGTACGTGTCCCGTGATGGACGTTACTCCCATTTACACTTATACCATTTATGATTGCTATTAGCATTGCGGGGTTACAAGCTTAATTTTCCTTTCTATTTATGGCAAAGTCTAAAGAAAATGTCACAAACTGTTAGAGATTTTAGTAACCCCGATAGGAGTCTTTTCCACCACGGGTTAATAAAAACTATATTTCAGTTTCAATTATCTACAAATGGCAAGTCTTGGGATAGTTTTTTAGTCGACTGTCAGTTGGGGCCGACACACTAGTACAAAAGCGCGGATTTTTCCATCGAGGTTTTCCACGTTTCTTACTTTTTGGTGAAAATCTGATGTAACAAGAACGAGGCATCACTGTATCCACTCCTAGCCATCGTTGTATCCACACCTAGACTCTTAGACGTCACTGTATCCACACCTAAACTCTTGGACGTCGCTATATCCATGCTTGACCGTCTCTATAGCGACGACACCGTCTTTTGTTGACTTTTTACAACGGTCAAGTTGACCTAGGGCACAAAATTCAATGTTTTCCGTCGCTATAGTGACGTCTAAGAGTTCTATAAAAATGAAGACCTTAACGAGATTTTCTTCACACTTGCCATTGTTGCAACACTGTTTTAAGGGATTGCCCAAATCCTTAGTATTGAAGGCATAAGCATCATGGGTAACCCTCCACAGGGGATTGGCTTGCTTTAAGGGCCCCTTGTAACGTCTTTTGTTCCCCTTGTTGTATTTAACTTCTATCCTTGTTTTGGGCTATGTATATATTGGAATTCATCCCCCTCCTAGATATTGTATTATCCTCTTGACTATCCAAACTTATCCCACCTATAGTCCTCGCTTCTATCAAATTGAAGACAACTTGTTTAGACATCAAAGGGTATATAGAATATTCTTAAGGTTTTGCAGGCTCCATAAAACTAGAAGGTAGAAAGTCCTTAAACCCCTAATCTCATTATTTTACATAGATTTATCTACCCCACCCTAAATCCTCCAAAATACAATTATTTATGGCATATCCCCCCCCTTTGCCCATTTTTCCTATATTAAATTCCCATGGAACAAAATTTTGTGACCCCCCAATTATGGCCAAAGCTTAGATACAAGGGATGGATCTCTCATAAAAAAATAAAGAGATTGAAAGAATAGAATGAGACTTACTTAAATCATTTAATATTTGAAGTTATATTGCTACCTTTTGCCTTATCTTCTGCATTGTTGAGGCTACATCTTTTTGTTAACTAGCTTGAGTACCACATAGGACCCAAGATTCCCCCATTTCTTACATCAACTACCATGGTTTTAAACCAACCATTTTCAAGCCTTTAAGCAACTTTGAAGACTCCCTTGAACATGAGGATCCCTCACCAACCTTTTCAACTTGTCCATCTTTTTCCTTGGATCCATTAGCACACAATTCTTTCACAAGGCCTGGAGCTTCATTAGATTCAATTCTCTAAATATTCTTTGTAAAATTTAGGTCATAATCACCAACCACATGACCATTAATGTGACATCTAGCACAATGGAACAACATGCCCATAATTTAGGCAATATAGCATGAGTTGGATTTTTGATAACTATTGTTTGCTTCCATAAAAGTTCTAATGTTGTTCCCTTTAGCTCAAAAAACATTCGATAACTCTAATTCTAATGGAAACATTGAAAGCTTCATCCAAATTGGTTGTAACAATGGTCACTTTGTGTGTGGGTCAAAGCATAGGCTCCATGTTTTCAATGATAAAAGGCAAGTGACCCCACGATTAGTGACCACCCGGTATCTTGTTGGCGTCAACTTTAGCCTAAAAAATAAAAGACTAACTAGTACCCTTACATCAATAGATGGAAGGATAGAATATAAGATAACAAAGGAAACCATTCAACATCCATCCACTTCTTCAACAATTAGTGTTAAAAAAATCACCATGTCGAGGCTTGGTTCACTATTTCTAGCGCCTCATGTATTTTGATGTCTTCACCCATAACCAACCTTATCTTTTATTTCCTTTGTGTAACACATCTCCTACTTTGTTCCTAGTACTGGATTGCATCCCGTCTCTTCTCATTCTTTCCTCCTTAGCACGACCTTCACCAATAATCCCTAGAGAGTTCTTCCCCACTCCGCTTCACCCTTCATTCTCACTTAACTAAACTAGGTGATGCCTCATACTGCTATCTGACACCTTATAGAAATAATTAACAGAGCTCAAGAACAAATCATCTTCATATGTACCTAATTCATTGATAGTCCAAGATTCACCAATATTGAATAAGGAAGGCGATGTATAAATGACCAAGATTGCATGTGAATTTCCACCTATGCTATTGGCAATCTTATCAAGTGGCAATTTACCCGTGACTTTATTGAAGTCTTATGGGATTTGATGGTATGAGTAGATTCATAAATGAAATTTTCCTTTGCCATGTTGCATACATGAGCATCGAATTGGATATAGTTTCTAAAGTTTTTGTCCAAACTTTTTATGTCCTGATGATGACTCATTGAATTTATTCTCCTTAGGATTGAAATAATATTTAATGCCTTGATGAATACATAGGACCCTTATATGAGATCATCTAAGTAATTCAAGAACTCTTGATTCATCTACATAACCTACATAACCCTAATTCCCATCCTCACAAAACCCTAATTCCATTATACACATTGTTATGTGCCTTAGTAAAGAAAAACCATTGAATAAACCCACTAAGAAAAAAATGTATAACTTGTTGTATAACCCATACAATTTACGGAGTTAGACAATTTGAAAGGACATTAACATTGACGAATTTCTCTCCAAACCTAATTTTATTTATTTATTTTTTAAATAAGAAAAAAACTATTAACATTGGCTCTTCCTAGCTATCAAGTGGGGAGTTAACCCCAAATGGGTACTTGAACCCTGTTTTTAGGTGCTTTTGGGTACGTTTTGGTTCTTTTGGGTACGTTTTGGTTCTTTTGGGTAATTTTTGGTTCTTTTGGGTTCTCAAGGGCCACATTCTCTACAAAAAAATGCTAAATTTTAATCTTACAAAAGCTAAAAATAACAAGGGAAGGGTGGGTTCCTCCCCCCAAACCCTAATCTTTCACTTACCTCACATTATCATGCACTTAAATGGGAAAATTAGCCTCTTATTTTTACCGTTATATTTCTAGTAGTGAAGGGGGAGAAACAATCTAATAGTAAAGGGAGAAAATAGTCCAGCAATGAAGGGATTTTGTTGCTATATTAATGTTTATTAAATTTATTTAGAAAATATTAATCCTTACACTTTAAATGGCCTTGTACACTTACTTTCACCAATATTGATGTTTAGGTATTTGACAGAGTTTAACTTTGTTTGTCATATATTGGCCAACCAGTAATACTTGAGATGTGGCAAACCATCCCAGACTGGAAACTAATTCTTAAAATTGCATGTACCATTCTACTTAATAATATCATAGTATTGAAAATAGTGATAGAAAGAATTATATATTTTAGTGGTTTGCTCATTTATTTTTACTTTTTGAGACATTTTGTCATTTGACCAATGTATAGACAAAACAACATTCTCGTGAGCCTGTTTTTTACCGCCAAGTTCAATTGTTCATTATTTGAAGGCGTCTTTCCCTTATCTACCCTGAAATTCTTTTTGGATTGCTGGAGAAAGGAATCATCGATCTTTTGCGCAGAAAGAGGCTTGGGAAATGGAGCAAAATGACCTTAATACGAGGTTCTTCTTATTTATTTTCAAGTCTTATTTGTTAGTTGACTTGGGTTTTGGGGTTTCAATAAGCTCAGCGTTTTACTTTGTGTTGGAAGTGCCTCGGATTCGAACCTTACTTTTGATTTTCATAATCAAGGCCTCAAACAATCGTTACTAATGAACCCAAATTGAGTTTTTTGGGGTTTTGCACAGCAAATTAATGTTTTCAGTAGGATTTGGTGTTTGATGGGTTTCTGCTGCGATTGAATGATATAGAGTTGGCCGTAGCAAAACTTTTTGTTTTTATTTTGAGTCTCACAGCAGTTTGAATCACTTGTTGAGTCTTGGATTGGAAACTAGTAATGAGATTATAGAAATTAAAGAGTATATTGGCAGAGGTTTTTGCAGATCTTCCCGAGATTACATTTATATTAGCAGTGGATTTTAAATATCTTCCTGAGATTTCTTATGCTGGGTTATTGGGGTTACAAATTCCTTTATCTATTAATAACTTTGATCTTGGTGAAAGATTACAGTCATTCAAAAGAAAGGGCTTAATGTTTTGAAATGAACAATATGGGACCCAGGCACCAATTGATTTGAGTAACCTATTGAATAGTTGATAATTGCGATTGAAGATCAGTCAAACATTTTGCAAATATTATATATGATTTCTTGAAGTAGAAGATTGGATGAGTTAGTGGGTAGTAGAGTTTGCATCAAGTGGTGAGACATATCGGTTGGTTTTTGTTTGAGAAAATGGTCGTCCATCAGGCATTTTAGCCGAGGGGCAGAGTTGGTTTCAGACATCGTGGTTAGCCCGTGTAGATTTTTTTGAAGATTGTGCCTTTTATAGGAAAGTTCCCTTAAGACAGACCAAGATCAAGTCCAAGCCAATGCTCTAAAGGAAATGCATCATCTTGTATTTATTTCATTGTTCATCAAGTCCAAGCCGTTTATGAGCTTTTCTAAAGAACGTCTTACATTGAAATTCTGTTCTAGAATGGACATAATGGGAAATTCTTCCAAAATCCTTACCAAACATGGCCATGACACTGATAAAAAGACCCTTTTCATCATCAGTCCAATCTACATTGATGTCCTCGCAATTTTCTTCGGAAGAATATTGTATTTCAATATTTTCAACAGCTTCAGATGTTAAGGTATGATCAGTATCAGCATTTTTCTTCCTGTGTTGACTGGAGAAACCTTTCTCCTGAATACTTTCAGATATATCAACTCCAGTTGTAGTAACACTTGATCCTACTGCTTCACAAGAAAAATCACCACATATCCCTACCAAGACATCCACTATGGCAGTGCTTTCACGGTCCAAATCAGAATTGACTATTCTTTTGTTAGATGTGTCCATGAAAGACTGACTAGTAAATATTCCATGATCAAAGCGCATGCCCATTAGTGGCCTTCCAGCATACTTTTGCAATTTATGCTGAATAACCACTGCCTGATTACTGGCATCTTTTAATACATCCAATGAAGCTGCATTCAACTCTCTATGCTGATTATTTCCTAAGGTGGTGAGGTAAGTACTTACACAAGAATAATCTCTTTCATTATGCAGTTTATGCATTTTCTTTATTTTCGTAAAGTCTTCTGCCTTTTGATTTTTATAGAAAAACTCAACACAGTCTACTGTAGTCTTGTGATCCAAAAAATAAGCAATTTTGCTGAAGTTCTTACCAAATGCAACAAACTTCTCTTGGAAAATTCCCTTCTCCTCAGGCATCCAAGGGTTAACCTCGGTACGTTCTTTCTCAAAGGAAATAGGATCTCCCACTAAGCCATTCATTGATATAAATCTTGAAAACCATTTCTCGCCATCATTCAATGCTAATGCGAGCATCTTTAAAATACTCTTACAGGGCTCGTCCTTAGCAGTTGATAGCACTTTACTTGCCAATCGGATTGCTTCGTCAGTAGGTGCTGATATCAAATTTCCTACTGAAATTGGCCATAAAAAAATTTCATTTATAAGACTTTTTCTGCATTAAAAACAAATGAATATAACATTTCAAGTAGATCAGCAAATAATGAAATAGTAGATTCAGGCCATATACAGCTACCCCAAACAAACACACATTACTAATGTGGATCTTTATCAAATAATTGGCATGATCTATGATCAACACCATGGGATCAATTGCTCATCATGCAATATAAATGAGTTTTGTCCTCGGTAGTTTTTGTCTTGCTGTATGTTTTGTCTATAGTGGAATTTGTTTATCATGGATTTTGTCATTTAATGGAATGTAACTCTCATCTAGGTGTCATTTGTAATTGTAACTCCTCAAGATATTATTTTACTAATTACATCAGGTCTTATTTGTGTGGAGAAATGCCTTCACCCATTAAAGGCCTTTCATTCTTGCAAGCAATTGTAAAAAAATTCTTAAACTGTACTTACAGGCCCAGAAATACTGATATTAGAGATACGATGTCGTGTTTCCCTAACAAGTTACTAAAGATTCCTCCTCTGTATATCAAGATATCTTTTCTATTTCCTCAACTTGTTCCATCTCTAGTCCTTATCAACAGATATCAGAACCTAGAGATAGGCCTCCTTTCTTAAATTAGTTTGGCAACCCTAGGATTCTCAACATCTTGCTCCACAACTGAGAACCTATTTTTTTAACTAGTGGCTCAAGAGTCCATACTTGCAGCTAAAATTTGAAATTCATTATCTGGCTGCTCCATGGTCATAGGACATGGCCAAGTCTACCCATACTTGGAAGTTAGACCAAACCGAACTCCGAAACGAATCAGTTCAGACCAGACCCAGCCAGATCTAGTCAGACCTGTCAGTCCCAAGTTTGACCCAGTTTGTCCAGGCCAGATCTGACAGAACTTTGCCAGACATGGCAAGTCTTGATCAGACTTAGACAGGTCAACTCCATCCAAAAGTTCGATGGGTTCCTATCAAAGAGTATATAGAATTCAATTCCAGCCAGTACCCATAAATTTGTTGGCTTGAATTGATAAAATTTCAATAGCAATCAACCAAATATTTATATTTTCTTGAAAATGTGTGTAATGTTGTATTTTTCTATTTGTCAGGTTGACCCTGGAGCCCCAAGTCATAAGTCTAGTTTGACCCCTCCACCAAAAAGAGTGAATTTGGTTCAAACAGTATTTCTCAAATTCTCAACCCTCTATGTACCAATTTAAATAAATAAACACAGCTAACTGTGTAGCTGATTGGAATGTTGGCATTACTGGATCTTTCTGCATTGACTCTCGACGGTAGCAGGTCTCTTTTTCTTGCACCTTATTGATGATCTGGTTGCAGCTTATGACGGTTTCCTACGTTGTTCCACTCAACAGCTTATCCTTGACAACAACAAAGTTTGAAGTTCTCTTTGCCACTTTATCCAGGATTTTCAAAGTTGTCATTAAGGGGGAATGTAATGTACTGCCATCTTCAGTGATTTAATGATTATCTACTGGCCATATTTTTCCGTTGTATAGCCTATCATTATGATAGTTGTGAGCACATAATTCTGAGGCATTTGTACACACAATGAGGCATCATTAGACTTGTGTAGAGACAAGTATAAGGCCAAAAGATTGGACATTAGAGAGACAAGTCTAAAGCTAAAAGATTGGAAATTAGAGAGAAGTATATGGAAGACGAAGTAGAAGTCATCAAAGTCTCCAACTCCAATAGTACTAGCATTCAATACTCCAATACTTCTAACCCACAGTTGGCAATACTCCAATACTTATAACCCACAGCTTGGGCTCAAGGTTAAAATATACTTCCACCAATAATGGAGCATTGTTCATACAAAGCTGCCAAATTAAGGATCGACTGGCAAGATCAAGGTCCAACTCACAAAGTCTGGTCAAGTCACTCAAATTGCCTACCAACAGCAACCTTAAACCTACAACCTAGAATAGATGAATAAGAATACCAGCTAATGTTTCAACAAAGTTTATAATGTCAGTCATCAAAGTATCCAACTCCATTACTCCATTACATTTCAGATGGTATTTCACAATTCTGAAACGCCAAGTCGCATTTCATTGGAGTTTCCACACAAAATGGGTGTGATTTCGCATGTTTTGATTGCATTTTGACCAGGGAGTTGACCATGGGGACTCGGCCAAGTGCTTTTATCTGACATTAACCCTAGTTTCACATTGAAGAAACTTTTAGAAAAACCTCACAGACTATCTTTGTTCTAAATAAATGATTTGAATCTCATTCTTTTTCATACTTGCTTCAACAGCATTTGAACAAAGGGGTTTCCTGCCAAGGAAAAGCAATTTCCTTGTGTTTTGGAGCATTTTGATCTGGGTTTGGTGTAGTTGTAGTGATTGTGGGAAGCAAGAGGGTTGTGCCAAGGTTCATTTCCTCACACTTTCTTCAACAAAATTTGAGAAAAAGTGTTTCATGCAGCTACAGGAAACATTTTCTATGTTAAAATCCGGCTAGCAAACCCTATGCTAGTGCCAACAGCCCACAACCCAACACCTACTAGGAAACTTATGATTTAGCAAGGACCTAGATGGCTGGAGACACACCCAAGATCGGGTGTCTTACTCGAAGGTGGCACCTACCCTTCTAGGGATGATGTGCAACATTACTCTTATCCAAGTATTGCTTCACACATTCTACAACTTGAGAAGTATTTAATCAGTGTAGATCCATCTAAACTTAATATCTATTAAGTACCAAATCGGATAAAATAATTGAGATGCAATTCTTTTAAGGCTTAAATGAGAGTTTAGATTAAATTTTTAAAGAGACTTTAGATGGGTCTATGTTCATTGTTAATACAATTGGTGGACAGAAGATAGCTAGGAATTGTGCCAAAGTGAATGCTTACAATGTGTACACAAAGTGAATGCTTACAATGTGTAAGTGAGAAAGATGTTATTGAACGAACTGCAACCAGAGCAGCAACATTAGAAATACTACAAATGTGGATGCCAAAGAAACCGTTAATACAAAGTCCTTGAGTGCACAGTCGAGGATTGAGGCTAACGAAGGCCAGAGAAAAACCATCTGATAATAGCTACAGGTAGAAAGCTGAAAGGACTACTATCAAGACAGAAGAACCCAATGCATTAAAGGGTCCTACAATAGCATAGGATATTCTTTATTCAAAATGGCTCGAATTTATCTTTTTCCTAGTGAAATTTCAGCTAGTAAATTTGACAGGGTGCCAGGCCTAGTTTCATGGATCAAAGCTCCAGGGACATAGTTCTTTCATGCCCCCAAATGTTTTGAGGGTCTCTAAATCGACCCACAACCTCCAAAAATCCATAAACAACCTGCAACTATACCAGAGTTGGATTTTTTACTTTGTCGTATTCAGGGCCATTTTGGAAAAAGCATATGCTGCTCCATCCTACAGCTGTAAAACATCAAGAGAAGGAATGCCTTGATCACTCGGGTTCAACTATTCTAAGGAATATCTACATTAAAGTAAGCTAGAAAACCCTTGGTTGAGACAAGGAGAAAACCCAGAGTAAGAGCTCCAAGGAACCTAAACCCAGGAACTAGGATAGTTGCCCTAGAGTAGGTAGAGTAGTAGCTAACAAGGTCATGGCTATTCAACACTGACAGGTTGACACATACAACTTGTGCAAGGAATACTTGTATCCAGTACCTTGTCCAATAAATTAGCAAATGCTGCAACTGGTTACCAAGGTAGCTAGTATATGGTAGGGAACATTAAGGAAATTTTAGGTCAAAGTCAGTACAATCTGTCAGTATTTGGCGTTGACAAATAAGCACATACTCTGGGCCAAAGAACACTTGTGATAGGAAAAGATGTAGGAACTTGAGCCTAAAAGACTCTTCATTCAAATTATTAATAACATCGTAGTATCATATCAATGGAGTAACTAATGTGCACCGATAATTAGTTCAAATACCTACTAATTGCACTATACCACCCATTTATCATATCTAAATAGCAGAACAGGAAGACCAGGCAGGTAGACCTTCACTTAGAGCTGATTCTGAAAATGCTTCCCAATGCCCAACCATCTTGTACTCTGTTTATAGGTAGTAAATAAATTGATTCATGCATATCGATTTTCATGGCCCGGTCGTATGTTCTAGACTTGAACTTTCCAACAATATATGTTTTGAATGTCTAAAGATGGTTTCATCTATGAGAAAAGGCCTCTGGACCACATTATTTATTGACTGATAGGTATAAATACAAAGAATTGGAGAGATCAAAAAAAGAAACCTGAGGGACATGACTGGTAAGTGATGAAAAATAATGCTTACATAAAAACTTGTAGGCTGCAATGCACTCAGAAGTCAAAATGTATTTAGCATTATGCAATTGAAACATGCTAGCTTCTATTTAGGTAGAACTACATTTGCAAGAAACAGTGACACACACATTAGAAAAAGCAATGTGTTTATAATGGAGACGAGCAAACCATAGCAGTCAAATGGCTAATAACAAGTTATTTTTAGAAATGATGAAGGCATTGACTATAAAACCTAGGGCCGGCTGCAATATGCATACTTGACTAAACTGTGCTTTAAGCATAGGCCACAGCTAATAATACACAAAGCATCTAATGCAAGGGAAGTTTGTAGTATGTACACCTTCGCACCACTATCCACTGTGGAAGCTTTTGAAAAAATACCAGAACATTCAAGTCAATGTTTCCTAAAAGAAGAAAGAGATGTCATGGTCCATAAAAGCTAGTGCATAAGACATGATCGTTCCTTAGTGGCCAACCTTGTCAAATGCACTTCAGATTGCACAAACTGCATAGAAGCAACAACCCAT
>LPNX010734249.1:29660-55560 GCA_001517045.1 Pseudotsuga menziesii
TAGAGGCTAGATTTTGCTGGTTTTATTACCTCCTTAAGAGATAAATCAGCTGGTAGCAGGACCACAACCTGCGAGGTTTTGTTAATTCAAACACACCGGACGCTGCTTTAAGTTGATTGTGTGGAAAAAACCTCCTTATTGGCCTAGTTCAGAAAAACAGGCCAACAGAACTTATATTGTAACTTCTGTAAGTCAGTAGGTCATGATGAACATAATTGCTAAGCTTATGATCTCATGATAGAGAGAAAGCATGACTTGTACAGATTCCAGTCAGAGACATCAGGTCCAGCAGCAGGACCACAGCACGAACCAACTCATGTTGTCCGTGGTGGAGGATTCAGAGGATGAGGCCGTGGAGGAGGCTTTGGCTGTGGTGAAGGCTTTGGCCATGGCCGTGGACCGATTACTTGTTACAATTGTGGAGTTGTAGGACATTATGCTAGGGATTGTCAGAACCCTACTACAACATGTAACTATTGTAAGTCCTATGTTCACACTATAGAAGAGTGTCCGATCTTGATAGCCAAGATTAGGGATCCTAAGCCAGCAGTAAACCAGAACATTCAGCTTATTGCTGCTGAGCAGAAAGAACCAGAACCAAGAGTCAATATTGTGACTCGTAGCGATGCTTCTGCTAGTAGGACATCGTAGGATACCGAAAAGAATACAGGTTCGAAGTGGGTACACAAAGCAACTAATAAATCAACACCACTTGACCTACAAAAGAACAAAGAAACATTTCAGCAAGCAAAAACTTTCTTTGCTGACCCTATACCAATAGGATCGCAGTTATTTCCTTGTAGGGGCGTATCGCAGTAGCAAACACCTTGTGGTGTTAGTCCTGTGCAGATATCGCAGGCTACCACATCTGGAAGGTGCAGAGAGGATGATTCTATAGGAAGTGTGTAATCCTTCCTGTGGAGCTGCTTGAAACTTGTACGAAATGAGAAAGCCATCAGAGAGCTTCAGCGCATCATAGATCAGTGTCATCCATCTTTTTCTGTGAACAGTGCGCAGTGGGCTGTTCATAATATTATGGGCCATACAAGAACAGGAAGAGAGATGAGACTCACAGTGCAAATTGGAGAATTTGAAATGGATGAGGTAATCCTAGATTTAGGATCAGAGGTAAATGTTTTGACTAAGCAGACATGGGAACAGATGGGTAACTCTAAGTTAGCAAGATCACCTATCCATCTGCAACTAGCCAATCAGCAGAGGGTATCACCACTGGGTCGATTACCGCAAGTACCAGTTGATATTGATGGAGGTCATAGCTTTGCAGAATTTGAAGTCATAGTAATCATTAGTGATAGCAGACCATATCCAGCTTTACTAGGTATTAATTGGGCAATCGATAACATGGCTGTTATCGATTTAAAGAAAAGACAAATGACCTTTGAGGATAATCAGATTCGGGTCATCGCACCGTTGGATCCTTTCCAAGGTCCTAGATACATTGAACCTATCAGAGCAGAGGAGGAGGTGCGCAACATGGAAATCCTTTATCAGATGATTGCTAATCAGAGTGATTACATCAACCCCACCGCAGAAGGAAATATTAGTTGGTGATGCGACAGCTCATGCGCATCATATTTGAAGGTTGGTTTAGAAAATTGGCAGAATAGACTTTACGAAGTCTCATCTCGCAGATGTGCATTTATGACTAAGTCACTGCGATGGATCGGCGCAGAGATTATTGAAATTCCATCATTTCATGGCTTAGCGGATGTCAATGAATTTTTATAGCAGTTCGAGCAGGAAATTCCTTAGGAGCAAAGGATGACAGCTATTTACCTTGCAGTCAAAGCCACACCTGCAAGATGGTGGCATGCACATAAAGAACATATCGCATCATGGGATGATCTTAAGAGACTGATGGTGATCAGATTATCTAATGACAAGGAGCCTTTACATCAGAAGTATACAAGAGAAAGTGACCCTAGGTCACATATTGAGATTTGTGAACAGATTTGGTTGAAAATTCCAGAGGATGAATGGGTTCACCTATTCATTCACACTTTCGACCAAATTCCCAGGAATTGGTACACAGAAACAGAGTTGCGCAAAGGAACTATTTCATGGCCACTTATGATAGACAGCTTTCTACTCACTTTCACTTTTGAATATGAGTATCCAAGCATTGATCAGGCTCTAGATGTAATAAAGACTAAGATATTTGACAACTATACCCTATCAGTTCCTGCTCAACATGATTGGGCCATACAGTTGGAACATGTGCTAGAATGTTACAACTTCGCAGTAGAGTTAGATGATGAGGATGAGAATCCTCACAGTGTCAACATTCCAGATTCAGAAGTGACTCGCGACGTTGATGGACCAAGACTAGAAATTCCCGCTATCATAGAACCTATCAAGATTAAAAAGATCAATATTGGCACAGAAACAAAACCAAATTTTTCCTCTATTGGAGACTGTTGGGATGATGAAACAGTAGGACACATCGCAGATCTCTTACATGACTATCAGGACCTATTTTCCACTAAGTTCACAGAGATGAAGGGAATAGTAGGAGATTTGGGAGTAATGCGGATACCATTGAAAGAGGATGCTAGGCTAGTTAAGCAGCATCCATACAGATTGAATCATCGCTATAAAGAAAAAGTTAAGGATGAAATTGATAAGATGCTAGCAGTAGGCATCATTGAGCCTGTAGAAGAGCATTAGAGGAAATTTGGGGTCTAAAATGGGCCTTATAAGAAAACGTGCCAAAATAAGTTTTTGTGATTTGGAATTCAAGAACCAATAGAATTTCAATAAAATAAGTCAACCATAATGGTTGAATTGACATATTTGTCATTAAAAAAAACTACTTTTTTTGTTCGTATTTTCGACATATCTCATTGTGTTTTTACTCAAATTTTGATAGGGAGAGCTTGTTGGATGCGGAATTTGATTCTGCATCCAACGAGTACCCACACTGCATACTTTTGATGGACCCCGCTACCCCAAAAACAAGAAATACCTGAACAAACGTGATGATGATGTCATCATCACATTTTTTCAGGTATTTCTTGTTTTTGGGGTAGCAGGGTCCATCAAAAGTATGCAGTGTGGGTACTCATTGGATGCGGAANAATGGGTTAGTCCCATGGTTGTGCAGGAAAAGAAAACTAAAGGAGAAATCAGGATTTGTGTCGATTTGCGCAAACTCAACGACGCATCGCTTCATGACCCATTTTTGACACCTTTTACTGATGAAGTTTTAGACAATGTGGGAGGACAGGAGGTATACTCTTTCACTGATGGCTTTTCAGACTATCACTAGATTAGAATCCATTCATAGGATCGACATAAGACCACCTTTGCGACAGAATGGGGCTCATTCCAGTACATGGTAATGCCCTTTGGTCTTAAAAATGCACCAGCTATCTTTTCAAGAGTAGTAGTTGCTGTATTTAAGGAATACATCCATAAATTCTTAGAAGTCTATTTTGATGATTGGATTGTATTTGGATTAATCGACAAGCATATAGGAGATTTAAGGCTCATGTTAGAGAAATGTAGGCAATATCATATTTCTCTTAACTTGAATAAATGTATATTCTGTGAGCCATTTGGTATTTTGTTGGGTTATATTGTTTGCAGACAAGGCTTGATGGTAGATCCTGCAAAGATTGCCATCATTGTTAATCTTCCAGCACCCAACTCAGTCAAGCAATTGAGGATAGTGCTCGGTCATACCGGGTACTATAGAAAGTTCATCAAAGGATATGCAAAGATCACAGCACCTATGGAAAATCTAGTAAAGAAAGAAGTGAAATTCCAAAAATGCCAGCAAAGTTTAGACACTCTTAAAGAAAAGATGGTTACAACACCCATCTTATTATTCCCAGATTGGAACAAGCCATTTCATGTACATGTGGATGCATCTGGCATCGCACTGGGGATTGTCTTAACCGAGCCAGGAAAAGGGGGTATCGATCACCCTATCGCGTACTCAAGCAGAAAGCTATCTACCGCAGAAAAGAACTACAACACTACAGAAAGAGAAGGATTAGCTATGGTGTATGCTCTACAGAAGTTCAGGCACTACCTGTTGGGTTCCCCATTCAAGATGTTCACTAACCATTCCACTTTAAAGTACTTGGTCAATAAACCAGTATTAGGAGGAAGGATCTGTAGATGGTTACTCTTATTTCAGGAGTATGATTTTGAAATTATTGTAAAACAAGGAAAATTAAATGTTAGACCTGATCACATGTCGCGGATAGATTCAGGCGAAGAACCAAGTAATTTAGAGGACAATTTTCCAGATGCACAATTGTTTTCTATCTGGATCATAGATGAGTATTACGTTGATATTATTCACTTTCTCACTACAGGGTGGGCACCTGTTGAGTTTACTAAGCACCAAAAGAAACAGTTAGTTGTTAAAGCAACAGACTTCACTTTGATCATAGGACATTTATATAAGTCAGGTCCAGATGAAGTCTTGCGCAGATGCGTTATGCCGCACGAGAAAGAGGCCATTATCAGATAAGCACATTCAGGTGCCGCAGGAGGTCATTTCGTAGGAAAGCCGACTGCTCAGAAAATCCTAGCTGTAGGATTATGGTGGCCTACTTTGTATAAAGACACTAAGGAATTTTGCAGATGCTGCGATATCTGCCAGAGGGTAGGAAAACCTTCACAGAGAGATGAAATGCCACTACGACCATAGATTACATTGCAGGCATTTGAAAAGTGGGCTATAGATTTCGTGGGTCCTATCAACCCACTCGGGAAACAAACTGGTGTGAGATACATCATCACAAGAACAGAATACCTCACCAGGTGGGCAGAGGAAAAAGCAATAAGGAATTGTGATGTTGCCACAGCTGCATAGTTCATTTTTGAAAACATCATAAGTAGATTTGGATGTCCAGTAATCTTGATGAGTGATCAAGGAACACATTTTCTGAACCGCACTATTGAGGCCTTGACGGAGGAATTCCAGATACAGCACCATAAGAGCACTCCCTACCACCCACAAGCTAATGGTATGGTGGAGGCCTTTAACAAGATTCTAGAAAATGCTCTTACTAAGATCTGTAACAGCCAAAGAAATGATTGGGACCTCAGGGTTAATGCTGTATTATGGGATTATAGGACTACATGCAAGAAACTTACAAGACACACACCTTTCAGCTTGGTGTATGGACAAGAGGCTTTTATGCCTATGGAATATATTATTTCCAGTTTAAGAGTTGCTCAAATTACCGGGATGGTTGATGCAGACACAATGAATGAAAGACTAGAGCAGCTACTTGCCTTAGAAGAAGATAGATTCATTGCGGGATTTCATCAGAAAGTGCAGAAGGCACGAGAGAAAGCTTGGCATGACAGGCACATCAAAAGAAAGATTTTTCAGATAGGAGAATTAATGCTCCTCTATGACAGTAAGTTTGTTAAGTTTCCAGGGAAGTTCAAGACGCATTGGTTGGGGCCATATCAGGTTTAACAAGTTATAAATGGAGGTTTCATTCATCTCAGCACACTGAATGGGGAGCTTCTTCCCACTTTGATTAATGGTAGTGGACTTAAGATTTATAGTGATAGCCACTCCACCTCCCATCCCTAACTTAGATAGTTTATGAAGTGTAGATGTCCAGTGTAGTTGAAAGGAGGCATCGCACCGGTAATTAGTCTACACCCAAAAAAAAAGAAAAAGTTCTAAGTATGAGGAATCGCATCAGAAAAGTGTATGTTGTGCAAGTCATAGGAGGCTTGCGGAGTTTTTGAACGTTGCATCGTTCATGCCAACACTTTGGTTCGAAACGATGCGGTGTGGAATCGCAGCGATGCGATGTTCCCCATGCCACGTGGATGATTTTGAAAAGAGACAGAGGGCTAGTCACTTTTCCTTCTGACAAGTAGTTAATCCAGATACAATAGCTATACATTGCCCTAGATTTGGAAACAGTATAATGATTTGTCCAGATTTGATAAATCTTCGACGAGACCGATGCCTGCACGCAAGTTTCAACGGGAATTTGATCAGATTTTTAGCAATTAATGAGGATCGAAACGATGGGTGTTGTCTTATCCATGCAATTAATACCACCGATGGGTCTAGCCAAATGACTATTTCTTCAAAGATTATCACCTTCGTTATAAGTATAGAGATCATTCATCCAGAAGGGTTACTTTTGTGATTTCTGAGAGCTATAGAGCAATTTGAACAGTTTTCCCTGTGAAGAGATACTCCAGTTACAGAGTGCTAGTTTTCCCCAATTTCACAGCCATTTCCAGTTCAGAGTATTGCACTAGATGGTTTATGTCTGAGAAGGAACCTTTAGAAGACCTTGTGTGACAATTCCAGTGTGGTGGCCTCGAGTCTACTATGACGACGCCGCCCAAGGTTGTGAAATTAGGTACATCACAGGTCAGACAGATGCCAAGGATGAGGAGTCAAGCTCAAATAGTAGAAGATTCCAGCCTAGAGCAGAGAAGAAGAAAAGTGAGAAAAAAGAGATCTAAGAGAAGGGCTCCCAGCTATGCACATGGAGTTTCCCAGAATATCTCACGGAAAGAAAAAAGGACCAAGAAACAGGCATCCGAGACTCAGAAAAACAAAAGGAAATGGGAAAGGAATGAAACAGAGATGTTGAAAATGAGAGAGATACAGAAAATGTCCAAGAAGGTAGTTACATTAAAGCTGGAAAAGGACATGTCTCCTCATGGAAGTTTTACCACTTTCCCTATATTCAGAATAATGATGGCTTGGATGAGTCTGTTCAAACAAGCGCTCCAGTCAAATTTGAAGTGAATGGTACAAACTTGACCAAGGTAGCAGGAGATGAGGTCATGGAAACAAATTTAGCAGCTTATAAAGGGTCCGCCATTCACTTCTGGAGCTTCACTTAAGGAAAGTGTTGACACTATTTTAGAGAAAATGACACAAGAGCGTGTCAAAGTTATGGATAAAGAAGTCGCAGGACTTCAGGAGAGACTTACAAGGACTTCGCAGGAAGCCAAGGAGAAGCTATAGCAAGAGAAACCAGCTTTTAGTGGCTTAGGGATGAGCCACAAGTAAGTGTTAGGGGACTATTGGAGTAGGGCCCCACAGCTACAGGAAAAGCTGCTATAGCAGAAGAAGAAAGTCAAAGGAAACAGTACCCGAGTGGCCAAGAAGAGAGAGCTCAACCACTGCACTTAAGGCAGCGGCGAAGACAGGAGGTCTCAGCTACCCTCATAAAGGAAAAGGAGCAACAGGATCAGTTATTGAAGACAAAGGATAGAAGGGGAGCGATCGAGGAAGCGGCGCCCATTCCCACGATCAACGCTGGGAAGCGTGGAAGACTGCAGAAAGCTGTGGTGTGACGGTAAGCAGCAGCCCACAGTGCAAATGTGCCGACTGTCATAGTTAGGGTTTTTGGGTTACTGTTGGGAAAGGCCCATAGTGTTGTAATAGGGGGAGACCTTTGGGCCGCCTATATAAGCATGTATTTTTTATTGTAAAAGGTTAGACAATAGAGAAAAAGAGAGCTAGCCAAACATTTAGATAGACAATTAGCTAGTGGTCAATTAGATGTTCTTCGAGTCGATCTCTGGTTCTGCTATTCAGTCTATAGTTATCTTACTGTAACCAGTAGCTGGCTCCTTGAGCATGAATGTAACAATCCGTAGGGATTGAACAATCTACAGGGATTGAGAGAGAGAGAGAGGAAGAGTATATTGTAAGAAGGCAATATAAGAAGGAGAATAGATCTAAGAAAGAAGGGCTCCTGGTTGTGTGTGTGGAGTTTCCTAGAAGATCTCAAGCTACATAATAGGTTGTAGCGGAACTGTGTTTACTCTCTCAAGATATAATATAAAAACCAGTTCCCGTGGACGTAGCTTCCCCCCTGGAAGTGAACCGCGTAAAACCCGTGTGTTGTGCGACTGTTCATCTATTACATGAATGTTGCTTATCAGTTGATGATTGTATGTATGTTATGCTTCAGTTTATAACACATAAAAGGTTAGAAACAATTTGAATGTATCAAGTAGCCTGTATATGAGTTTATCAGTGCTTGATTCATGATAGTTGACAGTTACAGTGTTAAGTGACTCCGGTATATGAGTTCCGTGAGTTCAGTGTAGTTGATGATAGTGTGTTAAACTATAGAGGTCTAAGTGAAGTGGTTTAAAACCCTTGTGAAGGTTAACAAAGTTATTAGACCCAGGAAGGAGGTCACAAGACCTTTAGAGTTGATACGCATATTGAGCCTCATTATAGGACATATTACAGCATAGAAAGGCGATATCGCATCCTCCGAGGAGCTTCGGTGTGAGATATCATAGGGAAGGAGCTGAGCAAAAGAGTAAGTTTGCGCATCACCATAGAAGCTGAGATGCGATAAGAGTCCACTCCCTACCAGCGCCATCTAGAAGGAGAGATCGCCCTCGTAGAGAGATCTCACTGGCTAAGAAGAGTCGTGAGACCCTAGGATGCTACAGAACCCGGTTGAAGACACCTGAGTCTTTGGCCACCCCATCTAATATCACTTCGGGTGAGACTTCAGGCCATTCTGCGGTCTGTTGCCGAAAGGGCCAGTGAGCTAGGGGTATTGTTGGTACAGTAAAGTAAACCCGGGTCTACCCATTTGAACCAACAATGCCTCCTCAAAACTAGAAGTCTCACTCAACATTCTAGTAGGATGTATAAATGCCACAAGGTCAATAGGTAACTTGTAAATTCCACCATATCCTATTCCTCTAATGAAATTCCTCAAATGTGGTAGACTATAATAACTAATAATAAATTTTTTCCTTCAAATGTAACTCTACATTGAAAATCTTTCATATAAGACACCAAAAGAATAATTTTCTCCAAACCAAGAAGAAACAAATTATCATTCAACTTAAGAATATTAGTGGATGGAATATAGAAGGAAATGGGATTAACCACTAGGAATTAGTGTTGCATTTGCCACACATTAAGTAGTTGACAGGGGAAATTTCAAAGACATGGAGCTTCTTGTTTCTACCTCGTGGCAAGTGGTAAATGGATGAAAGAAACAACCAACGAATACAGAGGCAAGAGGATAGGGAAAGGAAAAGAAGACGGTAAGAGTAAGAGAGGGTTTGACATACCCAATTACATTTTTTATTTGCCAAGTCAAAGAAGTTCAGTGCAGAAGTCAATTTCGGCACTATGGACATTGAAGAGCTTAGAGCAAGGGCTATGGCTTCCATGCCCAACAAGAAAAGGAAGAGAAAGTAGCCACCGCTGCACCCACTCTCATATTGGAAATTTATTTCCACAAATAATTTATTCGATAGAAATGGGACACAACTACAAGTTTTTAGTGCACAATCAGTTCCATTATGTGTCCATAAGGAAAATGATGTCTAATTCTTGTGTATTCAGTAAATTTATGGAAAGAAAGGAGAAATCAAACAGTGCACTTGGGAAATATTCTGTTTTAAAAATTATTGTTGCAAGCTCTGGAATAACATTTCTATATAGTCCCAAAGTGTTTGATGGAAGCCCATAAAGGTTCAATTTGGAACTGTAATAGTGCTTGTATCATGGGACCTTTCTATTCCTACCCACTCTAGACAGAAATAAATATGATCATATTTTGTCAAAAGTATGCACACTTGGATCACACAAAAAAAGATACTAGTATTAAAATCTTGAACTTCAAAAATCTTGTAATACGTTATCTTTTAAATATTCATGATGTTTTAAAAATTGTTTACCAATTTCAGTTTCACTGGCACTAATTAGGCACTAATTATTGATATTAATTACTAAACTTGTTATAGATTTATCTACTAATGATTTTGGATGAACCTAAGTTCAATTCTTCTACTTCCCAAAATAAAAGGATAAGGGGCTAATATGACAATAGCTGGCTAGATTTGAATCCCAAATTTACAACCAATGCCAACCTTTTAGAGCAATCTTGTGAAGGAAATTGATTTGACAATTTTACCTAGTGGGCATTTAGTTCACTGAAAATGAAACATGTCTCTTTTAATCTACAAATCCAATCAACAGGAAAGGCTCCAAATTAGACAATAGATTCGCCATTCCACCTTTCAGTGAAACACAATGTCTACCTACTACTAAAAAATGAAGGATACAAGTATCTTCGTCTAGGTCAACTTACTTTCTAATGCAAACATAATGGAAGCATGGAAAAGGGAAAGATAATATGTTATTAGAAACTGTGACTTTGTTATCTTAAAAGTAGATATTTATAAACAATTTTTTTGACAAAATTGGAGACTAAACACTAAGATAGATCTTTAACCTATTATAGAATACCTGAGAATAACTCGCCACATGAGTATAAATAAAAATAGTTGATTCATCAAATATAAAAAATATTAAACCCCCTGTCTCATCATCTTTAAAGCAGGACTAAGCTCTTTAAAATGAAAACATCCATCATCTTCGATAGAAGCCATAGAAACCAGCATTGCCTAAAGAATAAACAGATCACCAGGGACACCAACTACTATTAGCACTAACTTTAAGTGAATGGGAGTGATTAGCTAGTTTAAGGATAAATTTGAGTGAATGGAGGTGATTAGCAGATTCAAGGATAGTGGGAACAAGAAAAATAGAAGGAAAATCAAAGAAATCTATGCTACTCTTATAATCAGTACCATGTGCCCCGGAAAATAATTGCTAATGAGCTCCATGGTTGTTGAATACTATAACTTACACCCAGAATAAAACCAATAAAGTTCCAAATAATAATATCCAATGAGGAAAATCTCATCAAGCTATGGTCTAGAAACAAGGTTGAGTGCTCATAGCAATGATGGCTCAGGATTAAAACCCAAAAGTCTTTCTCCCAGTACAATTGATCAAAGTGTTTCAAGATGAGAGTTTGATCAAGGTGGCTACACTACTTCCATAGTGTTAAACTAAGATGTTTTCAGTGCTAATGTAGTCTTCTATGTGAATGAGACTAAGTGCAATTATTGAGTGACTTTGACAAAATTATTGATCAAAGTGTTTCAAGATGAGAGTTAGGTCAAGGTGGCTACACTACTTCCAAAGTGTTAAACTAAGATGTTTTCAGTGCTAATGCAGTCTTCATTCTATGAATGAGAATAAGTGCAATTTTTGGGTGACTTAGACAAAATTATTAACCAATAGTTCTAATTGAAATAGATCTCTCATAAAAGTCTCCTACCCACTCCAATCAAAAAGAGGGTAAATGAACCATATCAATACCTTATCCCCTATTCACCATAGAACACTGATAATGTGATAGGTAAATGATTTAACTACAGAGTACCAACCATGCGACCATTACTTACATCCCTCTACCATAACTACCCAACATAAATGGATAATCCTAGAATCTAATAAAATGGGTAATAAAAAATGCCATTGCTTTCAACCGATCTAAGTACACAAGTCATCACATAAATCAATTTGGCCAATAGATCTATGTAAATAAACTCAAAATTTCACAACCCGGATAAGCTAAATGCATTGCATCTCTTCCTATTCTTACAAAAGAAGGAGAGATCGAAAACATGTAGAGAAAGACAAATAATTGAAGGGGATTTGTGAGTAATGACCGTCTCCATCCTTTTCAAACAAACTGAAAGCCTCCTTGAACTTAGATATCTATTCCTTTGTTAGCTTGTCCATCATTTTCATGTAATGTAAGCAGATAGAGCACCAGAGGAAACAAGAGGATGCTCTAACTGGATTTCCTTAAGTCAAAGACCGATCTTACTTTCTTCTGCTTCTCCTTGTTCCTTCTCAAAACAGAACAAGGGATGACTTCGATTGATATGTACCTTCATTTATCTAAGTCCAGGAGATGTGCTGGAGGAGCAAGTCAATATGCTGACTTGAACGATAGCCGACTTAGTCGATTGGACGACTAAGTCAGTCAGCTGACCAACTAGAGATTAGGTTGGCCACCTAAAGTCATGTCGGTTCACCGAACCGACAGGTAGTTATTTTGTAACTATTTTGTAATCATATATATTAGAATGTTGAGCCAGATGAGAACTTAGTTCAGTTCTCTATATTGTATGAACCCTTTGATGCTAATATAATCTATTATTCTATCTACTTGTTATTGTCTCTTGTCTCTATTATGTATGTATGTTTTAGTATGTATTATTGGTAACCTTATGTGATCTGTGAGATTACAACATTAGTTCCATTACTGGTAGTACATGTCTGATATGTATACAAGTAGATTATATCAAAACAGGAGATTAAGAACTGGCTGGAGCGTAAAGTAGTAAATTATTTACAGAATTACACATGAAGAAATAGATTGATGATTGCATAAGCAAAAGAAAGATTCTTTACAGAGACGCATGAGAAGTTTGTAGAATATGTGCCCCAACTTCTGAAGAAACGCCTAGATGAAAAACCCGAAAGGGACTAAAGATGAAAAACTACTAGAAAAATTGATTCGCAGGGGAAGAAAAAACTTGTCAGAGTGGTTCGAAAAAATTGCCGACGAATTCTACGAGGAGCAAGCAGTAGAAGACAGAACTTTAGTAGAAACCATCAAGAAGAAATCCTACATTGACCTCACCGAGCAATGATTTTGTTCCTTATCGACCTTGCTATTCAAATTTGAAGCGAATATTAATTTCGCTCACACAATAATCACCAAAATATCTGGAATATTGGATAAGCCATAGGGAAAATATATAGTAATGGTTGTATAGATAAGATAATCGATGATATGTTACAATGGTGGCCCTGCCTTAAATATGGCTTGGGCATTTGAAATGAGGAGACACCTCATTTCATAACCTAACTTAGTTAACCTAATTATTTAATTATTATCTTATTTTATGTTTGTTACATTGCCTTCCCCTTAAGGGAATCTTTGTCCTCAAAGATGTATTTGACATTAATGTCTGATTTATTTCAATCTGTCATTTCGAAATTCTTTCCTCTTTGTATTTGCGACATTTGAGGAGATGAGCCGATACGAATTACGGATTCCCCAAGAGAATTGTCGCATAGCATCTGTTGTGGTCCATCCCAGATCTATTTTTATCGGAGCTCTGAGATCTTTTTGTGGAACGATCTGTCTCGATTGTTGCTTTGTATGTCGATATTTCCGCATATCCACATAAGTCTTCTGTGAATATTCATTTTGACCCTATCGTTGGTCAAAATGACGATTATAATTAGGATGTCTGTAAGGTATAGGTTTCGTTTGTTCTTCTTTCCTTTGGACTGTGACGGGAACTGTCTTCACTTCTTCGATTTTGGATGCATTTTCCTGGATTGTGCTTCTTGGTTCTCTAGTAGATTGTTCATGAATTGGAATCCTTTCGATTCTTTCCTCTTGTGATTTTTTTTCGATTTCTAACTCCTTGATTTGGTTATGTAGTTCCTAATTACTATTAATTAAACACTGGTTTTCTTCTTGCTTTTCTAGTAATTTTCCTTTGAGGTCTTCACCGGATTGTTGCCTCTTGCTGTTGTTTTTCAATTTTTTGATTTTTGTAATCAGGGTTTTGTTGTGATTTCTTAATCTGAAAATTTCTTCAGAATTGTTGGATATTATTTTATTACTCTTTGCGATCTCTAGCTTGTGTTCTTTTTTTGAGTCGCTATTTTGTTGTTGAGGAACTTTTATCTGTTGTCGATACTGGTCGACCACTGATTCTTGATCTGTTAATTTCTGTTGTATGTGCGTTAGTTCTTCATCCTTGTTGTTAATGATTTTGTTCAAGCGGATTGTTTCTACTTCGTAATCACTTATTTCTTTCTTTATATCTTGATTTGTTAGTCTCTGATTGAAATCACTTTCGTCTTTTAATTTCTTAATTTGGGCATACAATTTTTCTATATGATTGTTCTGGTCAGAAATTAATTGTTCCTTGCGCTCTTTTTCCATATGATTTAATTTAATCAATATTTCCGATTTCATATTTGTGTGTCATAATTCTTCATTCTCTCTTCGATAGCACTTTAATTTGGCTTCTAATTTCTCTATTTGTGCTTGCAAACCAACTTCCATGGTCTCTGACTTCTTGGACAATAAATGGTCGTCTAGACTATAGATTTTTACTTCGATTTTCTTCCACTTGCTTTCTTTGATGATAAAAGATCTTCCTCTTATTTATTTTTGATACTGTCCCCTTTCTTTTTTTTTTGAAATAATAAATATTAATTATTTAATTAATATTATTATTATTATTATTATTATTTTAATATAAACTCTATATATTTGTATATAGTTTTTTTTTTTTTTAACAAATATTATAATATTGTTTATATTATAATAATTATAATATTTGATTTTTTAAATAAATTATATTACAATATATTGGAATAATATATTATATTATAATTTATAATATATTGTATTGTTTATTTTTTTTTTGTCTTTGCTTGCAGGTCATGGAGCTGACGGCGTGAGAGGTTGGCAGCTGTGAGGGGATCGTAGGAGTGGGCGAAGGATGTGGTAGATGAGGGAGGTGACAAAGGGTGTGGGTGATGGAGGAGGTATGAATGGAGAGTGGCAGGAGTTCAATATGTAGCGTTGTGAGGGATGATCCAGCTACGTAGAGGATGCAATGAAGCGGAGGTTTGGTTTGAGGGTTGTGCGGAGGTGGAGAAGGGAGGGTGCGACTAGAAGGTGTTGGTTTGAACGCTGTGGGGAGGGAGGATGGTGTGGGTGTGGAGCCACAGGGAAGGTGGCAGCGTGGATTGGAGAGATGGTGCAGGTGACGGGGCAGTGCACAAGAGCGTGGGGAAGGAGTGGAGCGGAAGGGAAAATGGAGCGGGTGAGCCGGGCGCAATGCTAGGAGCGAGAAGGTTGCAGAGAACGGTGCGCGGGAGAATGCAGTGTGATGGCATGGGCACGTGAGGTGGGCCGTGGAAAAGGGAGAAGGGAGGAGCGATGGAGGTGGAGGCGTTTGGTTTTTTTTTTCTTTATTTCCTTTATTTTTATTTTTATAATATATATAAATTTTACAGGTAGGAAAAAGGTCACCTACAGCTCAGGGAAACCCTGTATTTTTTCAGACAAGGTCTGAATCTGTTGACCACAGGTCAGATCGAGCAACAAAAGCTCTGATACCACTGAAGCGAATATTAATTTCGCTCACACAATAATCACCAAAATATCTGGAATATTGGATAAGCCATAGGGCAAATATATATTAATGGTTGTATAGATAAGATAATTGATGATATGTTACAATGGTGGCCCTGCCTTAGATATGGCTTGGGCATTTGAAATGAGGAGACACCTCATTTCATAACCTAACTTAGTTAACCTAATTATTTAATTATTATCTTATTTTATGTTTGTTACAAAATTCCTAATCGAGAAGGGAGTAGGTCATATTTTCGAACCCCGTCCATCACTTCGTGGACCACCATTAAACCCTAACTGGGAAGAAAAGCAAAAGAGGTGGGAAAAATTCATTGCAGAAAGGGAGTGGGAATACTTCCTAAGCAAATAGATAGAACTATCTGGGCTTTCTAAAGGGTCGAGTAGGCTATGGGGGGGTTGTTGGTCATATTTTAGAATAAAGTGAAGTGGATTCTAGTTGACTAAAGGAAATACCAATCACCAGTAATGAGAATTCAACCTAAAAAGGAAATCGAGAAGACAGTGTCACACAAAGGTATGAAATAATTCTATAAAATAGAAAAAGAAAGGAGGCTACAAAGTAGGAAAGAAAGAAGAGAAAGAGCCTTAGCACTGTAGAGAGGAATGAGTACTAGGGTGACCACCGACTAGGAAAGAGATCCGCCAGATTCGGGTCATGATCAATGAGAATATAGCATGGAAGAAGAGGCATCCCCTATGGAAGAAGAATTATGGATAGAGCAGTGAGAATCTCTCCAATTAGAAATTCCCTAGGAAATAAAACCTCCAATAGATCCGCGTACCCGGATACAAGCTATTGTCAAAGAGGACCTCAGACTAGGAGCTGGTGACTTTGGTATCTGGAGCCGACTAGACGACGAGACATACACTAGTAGACATCTCATTATCCGTCAACCAGAAGAAGGAAATTGGGTTATGCTTCAAGCGGTACCCTCCAAACGAAGTATCCACTTACTTTTACTGACACATGAAGGAGCACCCCCCTACCAAATACAACTTTGGAAGACACATAACATTCAAAACTACAGACAAATAATTTTAGTTGGACATCTAAAGATGAAGTCGACACTAACCGACTGCTGGTCGAAGAGGAAACGACAAAAACAACCGATGGGAATGAGAGTTTCGTCGACGATAGTTCCACAGAGAGGAATAAGCAAATAACCCCACCACCCACACCACCACCTCCACCATCACCACCTCCTGATAGCAGTGACAATGACTTCGACATGGGTCAGGGGTCAGCACACATTCCTCTATATGAGGGTGATGAGGACCCCAGATGACACTGGTTTATCTGTGAGTCAACTTGGGAGGCTAAACAAGTTACGGATGAAGACAGAAAGATCGCACAGTTTGTTGGTGCCTTGAGGAAAAGGGCATTAACTTGGTACATGACCTTTTCTAAAAGAACCTCTCGAGCAACCAAAGTTGAGATCAAAGTGCAATTCTTATCATTTTTCAAAACTCCAGATGCAAAACATATGGCAACAAAGAAACTAAAAACGACATCACAAAATCTAGGAGAGACTATCCACGATTACGATAAATGATGGAAAGACCTTCTTAGCCAATTGGACTATGTTATTGACGAATAGTTATTAATCTGGAGGTTTCTTGTAGGTTTATCACAGAAAATTCATCGACACATAAGTCTAGAGACATTCAAGACTTACGAAGACTCACTTACAAAATCTCTCCAAGTAGAAATGGATGAGGACATACCAGCATAATCCATCGATCACAGACTAGAAGAACAGCTTGAGAGTGTACAAAAGTCATTAAAAGAATTAAACCTCAAAAGTCAGGATATCTGGTGCACGAAGTGCTCGACGGCCGGACATTCCAAAGACACCTGTTGACAGGAAATCAACCGACGGGACATTCAATTCATGTAGACTAAATGTTTTTGTGACATTTTCCAAGAGCATGGAGATCACTCGACAAAAGATTGCATGTTCAACATGAAGAATGACAAGGCATCTTGGTGTTCAATCTGCAAAACCAAAAATCATAACACGGTCGACTTCCATCTGAACCTCAAGAACCGACAAAATTATCATGCAGTTTATCAGACCAATGTAGTTGCACAAAGTAATGAGCAAAACAACACACCGAACAATCAAAACAATCAAATATATGGCGGTCAAAGATATGAGTGCCTGTATGACAATCGACGTGGAAGATATGGAGGTTGAGTTCAATTCTCTGGGAATCAAGACAACCGACCACGTTGACCAATCCAATGTTTCACATGTTATAAGGAGGGACATCGACATGCAGACTGTCCATACAAGGACATAACTAACCTCAAATTTTGTACTCATTGTAGAGTAGGGGATCACTCATTAGAGGATTACCCTACCATGCTGGAAAAAATAAATAAAAATAAAAATGTTAATGTCTTGTCGTGTGTGCAAAAAAATGATATAATAAATACAAAGAATTTGCATATCATAACCCGACAAGGAACAAAAACAGGAAGCGATAACCCATGAATCAACAAAATAAAAGAAAAGAATGTCTACCCTGATCTAGTTAAAGAAAAACAAATATATAAAGATGAAACAAATGTGTTTAAAGAATTTGCATGACAGGAAGAAGCTAATGACACTCGACATAACACAATAAAATAACTAATACAGCTCGTACAGAAAGATAACTCAGTATCTCAGTTCATCGACTTGCTATATGAAATCAAACATAACAACACCAAAAAACAAACAAAGAATATCTGCAGTTTAAATAAAAAAGATAAAAGTGATGTCGACCCACTTGTCGACCTGGAAATTGAAGGATACCATGTCCGACAAGTTGTGCTCGACTTTGGATCACAAGTAAACATCATGACTCATGGCACTTGGGAAGAACTGGGAAGACCTTGACTATATGAGTTAGGTATATACCTAAAACTAGCTGACCAAGGCCTAATTGAACCTATTGGAGTCTAGAAAAATGTTTACACAGTGATAAAAGGAATATTGACTAAAGTCAACTTTGAAATTATTGACCCTAAGGAAGGATCTAGCTCCTTCCCAGCGTTAGTAGGTCTCCCTTGGGGAAGGAAGATGAAAGCATTGATATCCCTAGATAAAGAAAGAATAAAATTCAAAGGAAATGGACAAAAGGTCATTGTACCTATTCATCCATCCCAAGGAGAACCTTGGACAAAACCTATCAATGAAGAAGTTGATATCCGACAACTTTATCAAATACAAAATAATGCAGATTATACATAACCTAATATCTATGGAGAACTTCATTTAGGCAACCAAGACTCAGTCAGTTATAATTAAGATGCAAAATTATATGATTAGGAAGTCAAGAATTACGAAACACAAGCAAGAGGGTGCTGGACTATCCAAAAAGTACAGAAAAAGCCCATCCGATAGTGCTTCATAGTGTCCATTGTCCCAAAAATATTTGAGAATAAAATTAGGGAATCCCCTACTTTAAAACCTACAAATATAAATAATACACAAAAACAAAGATATAAGGAAAGAGAATCACCATTCATGCACATAGAACAAGTGTCCAAAAATATTGGTGAACATGGTCGACTACAAAGTTTAAAAGAAATTTTTATAGGACAAGTTGCTAGATGGTGGGATACCCATCATACAAGACTGCAGACCTAGACAGCAGCTTTGACTTACTTTGTAGTAAGGTTTGGAGGTAAGAAGTGAACCAACTACACTCAGATACCTATTTTCATTCAAGTACAGAATCCAGAAGACCATATTAAGACATGTGAAAAAGAATGGAGAAGACTTGGGTACAAAGATGAACGCACATGACCGCATCTGTTTCCATCAACCCTTGTCGACTTACCAAACAAATGGTATAAGATGGAGGAAGCCTGAGGTGAAACATTCCTATGGCCTGAACTCAGAGAAAATTTTATCAAAGATTTCAACTTTATACCACAAAATGAGAATTTGGTCGAAACAACAAAGCAGATTCAAGAATTTATACAGCCGATAGAAAACAAACCCTTAAAAGACAACCGATAGATAATGAACTGTAACAATATACAAACCAGGACAATACCACAGTCGATAATACTACAGTTAAAAAATGAAAATACAGAAGGGGAAATTTTTAGATGGAAATCAAACCATTTCGAAACGACCAAACCTATTCACACAGTACTCAAAGTTGGAACCACCAACAAGGACGATACCGACTGAATGACTGTAGCCAACTTCTTTACCACATTCTGACAGTTTAAAGAAGGAATTTGACCAACCAATGAAGCCAAAGCATCTAAATGGATAGATGCTAAGGTCAAACTTAGAGAGTTCGACATCTCAAATGATGACCGACCAAAAATGCAAAGATTGGAGACTACTGGAGTGATGAGCAGACAACAGAAATAGTGAACCTCTTAAAAGAGTTCCAAGATGTATTTGCCTGAGATTATATGAATCTCAAAGGTTTAGTCCACGAAATGGGTGAAATGAAAATTGACACTAAACCTGATGTCCGACCTGTGAATAAAATGCCATATAAGCTAGCTCATAAATACAAAGAGATAGTAAAAAAGGAGATTGACAACATGCTTGCAGCAGGTATCATCTACACTATTGTCCAGTTAGAATGGGAAAGTCCAATGGTTTTTCAACCTAAGAAACATGATCCGACCAAATTAAGAATTTGTGTCGACTTCAGGGAGCTAAATAAAGTGACACTAACAGACCCATTTCCAAATCCTTATGCAGATGAAATCTTAAATGAAGTTGTAGGACATGAATTCTACTCATTTACAGATGGTTTCTTAGGTTATAACCAAGTGCCAATAGCTAAAGAAGATTAGAAAAAGACAACATTTGTATGTGAATTTGGCTCATTTGCTTACAAGGTTATGCCTTTTGGATTAAAGAATGCACTTGCAGTATTCTCTAGAATTGTGGTCAAAACATTCCAAGAATATATTTACAAAACCATGGCAGTATACTTTGATTATTGGACAATATACTCCATGTTAAAAGATCATTGCAAGTGGCTAAGGCTTATGTTGGAAAGATGTCAACAAATCCAACTAGCTTTAAACATCAAGAAGTGCATATTTGTGACCCCCATAGGCATATTGTTAAGACACATTGTCTGTAAGGAAGGTATTAAGGTAGAGTTTGCAAAAATCAAAATTATCCTCAACCTAAGACCACCACTGAACTCGAAAAAAGTCAGAGTGTTACTAGGTCATACAGGATATTATAGAAAATTCATAAGATACTACTCAGATATGAACTATGCAATAGAAGAACTATTAAGGGAAGATAAAGAGTTCTACTGGACAGAAGAGTGCCATATATCATTTTAAAAACTAAAAAGAAAACTAGTCGAAGCACCAATCCTAAGGTTTCCAAACTGGTCAACTAAATTCCATGTCCACATCGACGCATCAGGTCTAGCAATAGGAGCAATCCTAACTCAGCCAGGAGACGATGGAATGGATTATCCTATAGTTTATAGTAGCTGAAAACTAAACAAATCTGAAAGAAATTATTCGACGACAGAAAGAGAAGCATTAGGAATGGTCTTTGCACTACAAAAATATCGACACTATCTCCTAGCTAATCCATTTATCTTTTACACTGATCATCAGGAATTAAAATACCTTGTGAATAAGCCTCTACACCATGGAAGAATTTTTCAATGGCTACTTCTATTCAAAGAATTTGAGTTTGAAGTCATTGTCAAACCAGGTAAGTTAAATGTCAGTCCCGACCATTTATCTCGAATTGACACTGGAGAGGAACTGACAGGAGTCAAAGACGACTTACCAGATGCACATCTACTTTGGATGGAAGCAGTCCTGATAGAGTTATAGGAAATAGCTCAGTTTTTAGAATATGGACAAGCACCAGAGGGCAAGAGTACCAAAAATAAACATATCTTAGCCATGAAAGCTGCACCTTATAGCCTCATAATTGGATTCCTGTACAAAATGATTTTAGATGACATCTTTAGAATGTGCATACTAGAACATGAAAGAGACAACATTATGCATGAAGCACAATATGGACCTGCAAGAGGACACTTCCAAGCATACACAACTACAAAGAAAATCCAACAATCAGGGTTATGGTGGTTGACACTTCACAAAGATTGCAAAAATTTGGTAGGCAAATGAGACAGATGTCAACGACTAGGTCGACCCCTGCCTAGCACAGAAATTCCTTTGATATCAGTAAACCCAAGTTTGACATTTGAAATCTGGGCCATAGACTTCATAGGACCATTTCCTATACCAAAAAAAAGAACAGGTGCAAGGTACATAATAACTACAGTCGAATATGTCACCAAATGGGTAGAGGCAACACCAGTCAACACATGTTCCAGTGGGATAGCTACTAATTTTATCTATGAGAATATCATCACCAAATTTAGATGTCCATTAACCATAATTAGCAACCAAGGAACACACTTTATTAATAGAACTATCAAAACCCTAACCAACCAGTTCCAAATCGACCATCATCAGAGTACAGCATACCATCCTCAGTCGAATGGAGCAATTGAAGCATTTAATAAAACATTAACAAAAGGAATAACCAAAATATGTATTGCTCATAAATACGACTAGGATGAAAAGATACCTACAGTACTATGGGCATATAGAACAACATACAAACGATCAACCGACCAAACCCCCTTTCGACCAGTTTATGGAGAAGAAGCAGTAGTTCCACTACACTTCCGACAACATACACCTATTATTGCAGAGATTCTAAATGTCGATGTCGAACAAGGAAGAAAGTACCAACTATTAGAACTGAGTAAACTTGAAGAACACCGACTAATCACGACACAACATCAAGAAATCCAGAAACAACAACAAAAATCATGGCATGACAGAAACATCAAAACCAAAAATATATCGATAGGAGACCTTGCTTTACTATACAATAGTCGAGTAAAAGGAAAACCTACAAAGTTACATATAGAATGGATGGGTCCCTATGTTTTCAAAGAGATACATACCAATGGATCAGTTCGACTAAGGACGTTATAAGGCATAGTATTTCAAAAATTCGTTAATGGAGCCCAACTAAAACGTTACAGAAACTAATAAAAAAAAAACCTATAACGACCATAATGGTTAAACAAAAGCTATAAAAATCTAAATATCCAAAAAGCAAAATAATACCGTACATGCACAAAATTATGATAGGAAATCACCACTTCGACAACCAACATCATGCTCATCAACATAACGCCATCAACCAGTTTCATAACTGACATCGATCGACGACCTTGATAGTGTTAAATTTTCATATGCTTAGCTAAGACATCAGTATATCATTTCATTTTTCATAATAAAAGCATATAAAATAGGATCACTGAAAGAAACAGTATCACAAGAACAACACAGATTTATCCTGGGAAAACCCTAAAGGGAAAAACCCAGCAAAAGCTTCCTCAATATAGATGCCCCAAAAGGGAAAAAGGTAAAACCAACAAGGAGATCAAAAACCTGATTCTCCTCCTTCTCCAGCAACTTCTCTCCTCCATAAGTGTGCTATTCCAAGTGAGTGTGTGTGTCTCAAATGAGGAGCACTACACCTCTATTTATATTCATCCGTTTACTTAAAGTTTACTCAATTAACATGTCGGCTTAAGTTAACTCATGTAGGCTCGAGTTACACATGTAGGCTCAAGTAACCACACTGGGGTGCTGATGACCCACCTTTACAATTAGAGGGGACTACCTCATGACTCTTATTAGTTCTTCCGATTAGGAGCATCGGGGTACAATGTAATACAAGTGGTTCTCTCGGTTGGACCATCGGGGACCACAAAAGATACATAAAGAATATTCTTCGAAGTTACAATATTTCAACACCCCCCCTTAACTAGAAGGGTATTCTACATCAACAACAACAATAGTAGAGATAGCGGACATCATCAACATCAGCAGGGTAACACATCTATAAATCAATGAAAGCTTTTCAACATCATGTAGTCTTCATCTTCAATCTTCAGTCTTCATCATCAACAACATCTTCAGCATTTTGATCTTTCAATTTGCAGCGACATACTTCAGCACTTTGACTGGTTCGATCAGCAACAACATCTTCAGCATTTTGATCTTTCAATTAGCAACGACATCTTCAGCACTTGGACCTTTCGATCAGCAACATCTTCAGCAATTTGACTGTTCAATCAGCAACAACATCTTCAGCATTTTGAACTTTCGATCAGCAACATCTTCAGCACTTTGACTTTTCCATCAACAACAACATCTTCAGCATTTTGATCTTTCAATTAGCAACGACATCTTCAGCACTTGGACCTTTCGATCAGCAACATCTTCAGCAATTTTACTGTTTGATCAGCAATGACATCTTCAGCATTTTGAACTTTCGATCAGCAACATCTTCAGCACTTTGACTTTTCGATCAACAACAACATCTTCAGCACCTTGACCTTTCGATCAGCAGCAACATCATCATCATCATATTCTGATTTGTCGATCATAATCATCATCACATTCTGATCTTTCGATCAAAAACATCATCATCATACTCTGATCTTTCGATCAGAAACATCATCAACATAGAAACAACATCATCATACTCTGATCTTTCGATCAGAAACATCATAATCATAGTGCATCATCGTCATACTCTGATATTTTAGATCAATATGTCATCATCATCATATTCTGATCTTTTGATCAGTACGACATCATCATCATCAGTAACAACCTGCAATCCACAAGTCAAAGACTAAAAGTCTTTGGATCACTTTTGGACTTAAAGTCCAGGGATGATACAATCCCACCACATTCTCGACAACCGAAGTTACCGGATTGGTTAGGGGAGAATCAGTCCCTATCACTTTAGGACTAAGTCCAAGGACGATGCAATCCTACCACATTCTCGACGACCGAAGTCACCGGATACAATTACGGGATAATCACTCCCTATCACTTTAGGACTAAGTCCAAGGACGATGCAATCCTACCACATTCTCGACGACGGAAGTCACCGGATACAATTACGGGATAATCACTCCCTATCACTTTAAGACTTGAGTCCAAGGATGATGCAATCCTACCACATTCTCGACAACCAAAGTCACCGGATACAATTACAGGATAATCACTCCCTATCACTTTAGGACTTGAGTCCAAGGATGATGCAATCCTACCACATTCTCGACGACCGAAGTCACCGGATACAATTACGGGATAATCACTCCCTATCACTTTAGGACTATGTCCAAGGATGATGCAATCCTATCACATTCTCGAGGACCGAAGACACCGGATCTATTATGGACAGATGTCCCAGGATGATTCAATCCCTCTTCATTCTCGAAGACCGAGGTCTCCGGATCACTTTAGGGAAGGTGCCCAAGGATGATACAATCCCATCACGTTCTCGATGACGGAGGTCACCGGATCTATTATGGACAGATGTCCCGGGATGATACAATCCCTCTTCATTCTCGAAGACCGGGGTCTCCGGATCACATTAGGGAAGGTTCCCAAGGATGATACAATCCCATCACGTTCTCGATGACCGAGGTCACCGGATCTATTATGGACAGATTTCCCAGGATGATACAATCCCTCTGCAACATCGCTACTCCCCCTTTCGAGGAAGGTCTTTCCGAACAACACCAAGCTTTTCTTGAAAGTGTTCAAACTCTACTCGAGGCAGAGGCTTCGTCGGTACATCATCATCCAAACCATCATCATCTATGTCTTCAATATATGAATACAAATCTATCACCATCTGTATCTCTAGTATGTGAATACTAAAAGCATCATCATCTATATCTTCAGTATAGGAATACTGAAAACCATCATCATCTATATCTTCAATATGGGAATACTGAAACATCATCATCTCTACATTCAGTATAGAAATACTAAATCACCATCATCTGCATCTATAGTATCATTATCTTCATCTTATCTTGTATGTAGAAATACCGGATTTCTACGTGTTACGTGGAACACAGGGTTCTTTGTCATCACAACTGCGATTATCACATAGAATCCTTGTTGTGTCCATCTTCTGGTCAAAGAGACCTGATATCAGCTTCTGAAGCCATATGGCTTCACAACTTAGTAGAGCAATCTGCTATGTATTCTACTTCAACCGTGTTAAGAGAAACATTGGACTGTTTCCTGCTAAACCATGAACTCATAGCAGACTTCAAACAAAAGCATATACCTGATGTGCTTTTCCTGTCTGAGATACTTCCAGCCTAATCTGCATCTATGTAGCCATACAATCTATACTCATGGCTACCATCATAGTATAGACCAAAGTCTATAGTAGTCCCTTTCAGATATCTCATCACATGTTTTGCAGCTACTAGGTGAACCGGACTTGGTTGAACAAGTTATTGACTTAAGGTGTTCACAACAAAACAAATGTTTGGTCTGGTATTTTTTAAGTACATCAATGACCCAATAATCTGTCTGTAGTGAGTCACAACCACTAACTCTAATGAGTCATCAGCTAACAGCTTCAGGTTGGAGTCCATGGGTGTGGCCATGACTTTGCATCTCTTCAATATCTCTACCACATACTTTCCCTGGTTGAGAAAGATTCCTTCTGAACTTTGCCATACTTCCAAACCTAGGAAATAATGCATTAACCCAAGGTTTTTCATCTCAAATTCTTCTGTTAGTTTCTTCTTGCTTTCCATGATCTATTTCTCATTCCCTGTCAAGAATAAGTCATCCACATATAGTAATATAATGATAGGTACAAATTTTACAACCTTGTAGGAAAGGTTATGATCGACTTTATTCTTGGAAAAGCCCATGCTCATCAGGAAACTATCTATTCTTTCATATCAAG
>LPNX010734249.1:56772-143028 GCA_001517045.1 Pseudotsuga menziesii
TGACTGATCTAGGGTTTGTCACAGAAACCCTAATTTCAAAAACTTGGAATCTTTTAGATCTGATTGGCTAGACAGATAGATCTCTTCAAATGGAGCTGTCCAATGTACTCCATTTTTGAAAACAGTGGAGGGAAGCTCCCGGAACAGGAAGCCCTAGTTTTCCAATTTCTTCTGCAAAAATTCCTATTACTGTTTCTGTGATATCTCTGAAATTTATGCTCCTCTATGTCTGAACTTTTGTACTGAGGTAACCTCACATTTCCTTGATCCACCACCATATATTTAATCAGAATTTGTTTCACCATTTGGGATTTATGATCCTTTTCCCAAGGTGACCTGTTATAGGACTGTTCAGAACAGCGAAGTTGTAAGGCATGCCACGTGTCACTGGTTCATCTTCTGAGCCTGAAATTTGTACCACCTAAATTATAGTCCATTAAATTTTTGGAACATTTTCAGGAATTCCATTTGGACCTCTGTAGCCCAAGATATTGCAATTCTCCCCAGGTGTCCTGTTTAGGGATGAATTCTGGAAGAGGCTGGAACCCTAACTTGGAGAGAACATATCTCCTGGAATAAAGCGAATCTGAAGATGACGTTTGGATACAGTGTTCATCAGGATTTTATCTTCGGCCCCTGAAATTTTCAGCGCCTAATCCTTCTCCAATCTCGGAATATAGCAAATGTGCCAAAACGTAGCAGTTTTAGTATTTAGGGTTTTTCTAGCTCGGGGTCAAACTATGGTTTGACTTTCCCAGAGATTCACCCAACCAAAATTCTTGATCCAGGTCTCTAAACTTAGGTTTTGGTGAGGATAAAAATCATATGCTGGTCTCACTCAAAAATTTCTCTTCTATAGAAATCCCTAATTTCCACATCGAAAATTAAAAATGCTCGGAATCGAATTCCGCTTCGACAGAACGATGCACCCTTCAAAGGAGAGTCAGCCTAGCCTTCTTTTGCTGATTGATTATGGAGAGAGAACCAAAAAATAAGAAGCCCTAGATTCTGTAACTTGTGAAAGCTGCCCTATTCAGGTTAGCTCTGATACCATGTTAAATTTTCATATTCTTAGCTAAGACATTAGTATATCATTTCATTTTTCATAATAAAAGCATATAAAACAGGATCACTGAAAGAAACAGTATCACAAGAACAACATAGATTTATCCTGGGAAAACCCTAAAGGGAAAAACCCAGCAAAATCTTCCTCAATATAGATGCCCCAAAAGGGAAAAAGGTAAAACCAAGAAGGAGATCAAAAACCTGATTCTCCTCCTTCTCCAGCAACTTCTCTCCTCCATAAGTGCGCTATTCCAAGTGAGTGTGTGTGTCTCAAATGAGGAGCACTACACCTCTATTTATATTCATCCGTTTACTTAAAGTTTACTCAATTAACATGTCGGCTTAAGTTAACTCATGTAGGCTCGAGTTACACATGTAGGCTCAAGTAACCACACTGGGGTGCTGATGACCCACCTTTACAATTAGAGGGGACTACCTCATGACTCTTATTAGTTCTTCCGATTAGGAGCATTGGGGTACAATGTAATACAAGTGGTTCTCCCAGTTGGACCATCGGGGACCACAAAAGATACATAAAGAATATTCTTCGAAGTTACAATATTTCAACAGATAGTCCCATCGCGCATTCATGACCTCGAGCACCGAAATCAATTCGCCATTAACACACACTCAAGTGTTCCAACTGGAACATCATGTCCACCATTAATACACATACCGACGATAACATCCAACACATCCCCTATAAATACTGAACCATCGAAGGATCATTCACTACAATTCAAACAAAGAGAGCATCAGAGCAACCGGACGACTGAAAGCCAAGAGCACTGTAGTAAAACTGACCCCCAGATCGACAAGATGGCACCCAAATAGACCAGAGCCTCAGCCAAATCCATGGAATTACAGACTGCAGAAACACCATTAGTCCAGAGACTAAAGAACATTAAGAATGCTAAGGTGCAGGAGGGCTCATGGAAAAAACTATGGACCGAGATAAAAGAGTGGGATTACATTGACAAGAATCCTACTCCAACTGTAGAGAAAATACAACACAGTTCCATCGTAAACTATTCCAATGCACCGCTCATGGCCAGCTTCAGTGGCACAAAAGAAATGTTGCTGTATTTGTAACTTCGGAATGTATTCATCTATGTATCTTATGTATTGTAACCCAATGTTTATTATAGGATGTATCTATAATGTAATTGAGTCATGTTGTCATGCCCCGATGTTCCTATCGGGAGAATCAATAATGTAAACAAGTCATGTCAAGTCATAGTGAGTAACCCTCTGATTGTGTAAGGGTTAAACATTAGAGGAAATTTGGGGTCTAAAATGGGCCTTATAAGAAAATGTGCTGACAATAAATTTTGTGAGTTGGAATTCAAGAACAAATGGAATTCCAATAAAATGAGTCAACCATAATGGTTGAATTGACATATTTCTCATAAAAGAAAACTACTTTTTTTGTTCGTATTTTTGACATATCTCCTTGTGTTTTTACTCAAATTTCAAGCGGGAGAGCTTGTTGGATGCAGAATTTAATTTTGCATCCAACGAGTACCCACACTGCATACTTTTGATAGGCCCTTCTATCCCAAAAATAGGAAATACCTGAAAAAATGTGATGATGATGTCATCATCACATTTTTTCATGTATTTCCTATTTTTGGGATAGAAAGGCCCGTAAAAAGTATGCAGTGTGGGTACTCATTGGATGCAGAATTAAATTCCACATCCAACGAGCTCTCCCACTTAGAATTTGAGTAAAAACAAAGGGAGATATGTTGAAAATACGAACACAAAAAGTAGTTTTTTTTATTCTTCCTCCAAAATTAATAACTATTATTTTATTATTTTAACTATTATTTTATTATTTTCCTTAGGAGGCCCATTTTAGACCTCAAATTTCCTCTAATGGTCCCCACAGTTTCAGGGCACTAGGGTTATTAGACTCTCCTAGTAGAGGTCAGACCTGGTAGGGTTTTAGTCATGTCGGGATTAGTATAAATAGAGAACTGGAGTATCTATTTAACACACAACTCATACACACTCAAGTGTAGCACATAGTTGAGGAAGGAGAAGAAACTAGGGATAGATAAGAAGAAGGTTACTACTGTCGGGAGATCACTGACTATTTTGGGGCTTTTCTATTTTGGTGTTGATTCTATCCCTGAGGAAGTTGCGGTGTTTTCACCATTTATGGTTTCCCCGAGGATAAACACTGTGTTCATTGTCTCTCGTGTTTGATTGCTGTGCTTGTTATTCTCTTAGTAAAATAATGCTAGCTTAATGATGAAATTCTAACATGGTATCAGAGCTAACCTGAGAAGAAGACACTGTGCAGCTACAAGAACTAGGGCTTCCTAGTTTTTGGATCTTCCTCCATATATTTTCAGCAAAAGTAAGGTGGAATAACTCTCCTCCTTAGGGCGCATCTTTTTATCGAAGCAAAATCCAATTCTAAGGTTTTTCAGTTTTGGACCCATCATTGCTGTCGGAAATTAGGGCTTTTCACAAAAGAGGAATTTTTTAGTGAGCCCAGGCCTGGATTGATCTCCTCCCAAAAATCGAAGTTAGGATAAATTTCAAGGCATTTGGGTGAACAGATCTCCGAAAAATCAAAACCCTAATTTGCTATTGAACCAGCCTGTAGGATTTCAGCTCAAGTTTCAGATACGACATCTTGAACCCGGTAAGATCTAAAATCTTTTGTATTTCCATTTGAGGTTCTCAGTTTAAGATGTCTCATTATACCAATCTTGATGAAAAGCTTGAGGGAGCTGATAACTTTTGAGCTTGGAAGTATAGGATCTCCCTGGTCCTGGAAGAGAATGAGTTGGACTTTTATATCAATGAAGCGGTTCCAATTCCAAAAGGAGATGAGGCTAAGGCCTTGCATAAGAAGAAGTTGGTTATGGAAAAGAGAATCATTGCTGATTCTATTAAGGATCATCTCATACCATAGCTGTCCTCCCTCAAGACACCTAAATCTATGTTTGATGCCCTAACCAAATTGTTTGCAGGGAAGAACATAAACATGAAGATGACTTTGAGAAACCAATTGAAGAATGTGAAGATCTAGAATGTTGAGACTATTTAGTCTTAATTTAAAAGGGTTTCTTAGATCAAGGAGCAGCTAGAAGTAGTAGATGAAGAAGTGAAAAATGCAGAGATTGTGATGACCACCTTGAATGGTCTCCCTAGATCATGGGACTCTTTCATTCAAGGAATTTGTGCCAGAAAGAAGTTAGTCAAGTTCAGAAGACTATGGGAAGAATGATCTCAAGAAGAGGCTAGGATAGTAGCTCGAGAAGAGAATATGGGCAGTGAAGATCAATCTCTCATAGTTCACTCCAAGAAAAATAGTGTTGGGCTAAATGGGCAGACCCGGGTTTCACCTTTTAACTTTGCACCAACAAAAGACCCACAATGTTGGCCCTTTCAGCAGCAGCCTGTGAACAGGCTACAGTCTCTCCCAAAATAGCTATGGGGTGCCACAGAATCAGGTTTCTGCAAGCAAAAGAGAGAATCTTACTGTACCTTTAGTCTTTAATTATTAATAATCACTTAACACAATGCTTGTATTATTAATTATGCAGCTTCATGATTAGATAAATAAACAGTTACTTGCACAGCCCTTATCTAGGAATTCACAGTGAAGCTAGTTATTAACAACAATATTACTTTATCAGTTATTTACTTAACAGTGCATAAAATATAATAACAAATCACACAACTGAACCACAACACCAGATGTCACGTGGTTCACCCCCAGTGTAGGGGTTACATCCACAGGACTGCGCTTTATTTAACTCTTTACAACTAAAACGATAATTCTGATCTACACACTCAGCTGCAGATCCCTTCAGTCCTCAAAGACATGCACACAGCAGCAGGCCTCTGTGCACACAGCTGCAAATCTTCCTTTTCACCAAAACCCCTCTACGCACACAGCTGCAGAGGTTGTCCACGCACACAGCTGGGACTTAACCTTCTTACAAAAACCATTATACAATCTCTTATCTTCGCATTACATTAGCTTCATAAGATAATCATTCAATACCTAACCCTATTTCTTTACATAAGTGCCTATTTATATAGCGCACTGTTACAAAACCATGGATTTACACCATGCGTGCCCAAAACCCTAACCCTGGATTTAACCCACGGGTTAATTACAAAAAGGGGGTTCGACCCACCCGCGACACCCCTAAGAATATTTTAGGTTGTAACTCCGCTTACAATTCCTCAAAAACCCTGGAGTTACCAAAACTAAGGACCTTTAGGGTCGAAACCCAAACAGGCCCCTAAGACTCACTTATGGCCCGTCCCGGGGCACTCTGCGACTCTTCTGGTGGTTGGCGAAACCTAGTTTACTTCTTGCTGATTCCCTCCCTACTGCTGTCGGCTGCTCGCTTCTGTCCTTCGTACTTTTTATGCCGAAGAAGGTCTTCCAGATCCATCTGCAACCCCACTTGTTACTCTGTCTGCCGAACACTTGACCATCCACAACTAAGGGTCCCGAACATTGTGTGTCAAGCTGGATAAGACAAACAGCCACCTTGGCTCTGTCAAACTAGACAGAGACATGGCGGGATCCTCCAGAGTCTTATTATGAGGCCTTGTGCCTTTCGTCGCTCCTCGTTAGAGCGAACTTCTTCCTGCCTTCGTCCAAATTAGAGCAAACTTCTGCCTTCCTTTGTACCTTAGTCGGATAGGACTGTACTGGCGAATTACTCAGAAGGTTCTACAACCCTCTCTCTTTGAACTCTTGTACTAACTCCTGGACTTCACAATTGTTTAACATGGTTCCAACTGAGCAACTCAAAGAAGTGCTTAATGCGGGAGTCACAGGCCGATGCAGTTTTTTATAGAATCCTGTAACAGAATCTGTCATCATGGTGCATTAATGACACCAAATCTGACAGAATGCCGGAAATATTGTCCACACGACGCCAGGATTTCCCCTGAAATCTCATTATTACAGGTATGGAGAGCAGTGCTCGTGCCGGTGCCGTCGAATTTATTTTGTCCCATCCATCGCATTTTAAGCTGCGACGCACCTTAGACCTTCGACATAACAACTACCCGCAACTGCGACACAATATTAACCCTTGCTCCTTACTACCCCATGTGGTACCCACATTTCAACTATTCTTGGGGGTCAGACTATCCTTCTTAGAGCTGCTGCTGATTAGGGGGTCCCGGCCTGTCCCTATACTTCTTCAGACGACTGCCATTTACCATCGAGGGTAAAATTTCTCCATTCAACTTAGCTAGCTGTACTGCGCCACCATCAGTAACTTTCTGTACTATGTAAAATCCTTTTCAATGTGTCTTAAACTTACCTGGGAATTTCATGAATTTGCTGTCGTATAAGAGCACAAGGTCACCTATCTGGAATTGCTTCTTTTTATTGTGCCTGTCATGCCATACTTTTTCTCTAGCCTTCTGCACTTGCTGCTGGAACCCTGCAATGAATCTGTCTTCTTCTAGTTCTGTTATCTGGGCTAGCCTTTTATTCAACATACCTGGGTCATCCATTTCTGTGAAAGCAACTATTCTGAGACTAGGGACAATATACTCCATTGGCATAATTGCTTCTTACCCGTAAACTAGCCGAAAAGGTGTGTTACCTGTCAACTTCTTGCAAGTGGTACTATAAGCCCATAACACTGCCGGGATTCTGAGATCCCAATCATTTCTATTAATATTACAAACCTTGGTCAGAGCCTGCTCAAGAATCTTATTGAAGGCTTCCATAATTCCATTTGCTTGAGGATGGTACGCAGTACTCTTCTGGTGATATACCTGAAATTTTTTGATCAATGCTTCAATAGTTTTATTCAAAAAGTGTGACCCTTGGTCACTCATAAGAATTCTAGGAAATCCAAACCTTGTTAAGATATTATCAAAGATGAACTTCGCAGCTGTAGCAGCGCTACAATCTTTGACTGGTTGAGCTTCAGCCCAACGAGTAAGGTATTCAGTTGCTGTAATAATATACCTTGCTCCTGATTTCTTTGCAGGGGGATTTATAGGTCTGACAAAATCAATAGCCCACTTATCAAAGGCCTGTAGGGTTACCTGTGGAACGAGAGGCATCTCATCCCTCCTGGATGGTTTTCCTGTCCTCTGACAGATGTCGCAGTTGTGGCAGTACTCCCTGGCATCCTTATGAAGTGTAGGCCACCATAACCCTGCTGCCAGAATCTTCTGTGCTGTGGCTTTCTCTGCATAATGTCCTCCCGCTGTGCCAGAATGTGCCTCAGCCAAAATCAAGGGTTTTTCATGCTCCAAGACACATCTGGGCAGGATTTCGTCTGGTTCCATCTTGTACAGTTGTCCTACTATCAGTGTAAAATCAGCAGCCCGAACCACCAACTGCTTCTTCTGCTGTGTTGTCATCTCCAAGGGTTCAAACCCTGTAGCCAAATACTGAACAATGTCCTGAAAGTAGTCATCGACCATCTGGATAGCGAATAACTGAGCATCAGGAAGACCTTCATCTAAGCTAGTAGGCTCTTCCCTTGATTCGAGCCTCGACAGATGGTCAAGTCCCAAGTTAAGTCTTCCTGGCTTAACTATAATCTCAAAGTCATATTCCTGGAACAATATTAGCCATCGACATATTCTTCCTCCCAACACAGGCTTGTTAACCAAGTATTTCAAAGCAGAGTGGTCAGTGAACATTTTAAAGTGAGAACCTAACACGTAATGTCAAAACTTTTGCAAAGCATATACCATAGCTAAACCTTCCCTTTCTATCGTAGTATAGTTTCTTTCTGCTATGGATAATTTGTGACTTGCAAAGGCGATAGGGTGGTCAATATTACCTTCGCCTGTCTGAGCTAGTACTATGCCCAAAGAAATCAAGGAAGCATCGACATGCACATGAAACTCCTTATTCCAATCAGGAAACACTAGGATAGGGGAAGTTACCATCTTTTCTTTTAGGATGTCCAAGCTTGCTTGACACTCAGGTGTCCATTCAAACTTAATCTCTTTCTTCAACTTTTTCTCCATCGGGGCTGTGATCTGGGCGTAACCTTTAATAAACTTCCTGTAGTACCCAGTGTGACCAAGTGTAGTGTGCAGTTGCTTGACTGACTTCGGAGGTGGCAAGTTCATGATAATTGCTATCTTCATCGGATCCACCATCAATCCTTGCTTACAAACAATATGACCCAACAGGATTCCAAAGGGTGCACAAAAGATGCACTTTTTTAAGTTCAAGGAAATCTGATGCTATCTACACTTGTCCAGCATAAGTCTTAAACTAGTTATGTGGTCTTTTAGTAACCCAAAAATAGTCCATTCATCAAAATACACTTCTAAGAATTTATGTATAAAGTATTTAAATGCACAAATTATGACTCGAGAAAACATGGCAGGTGCATTCTTTAATCCAAAAGGCATAACTGTGTACTGAAAGGATCCCATTTCTGTAGCAAATGTTGTCTTATGTCAATCCTTTGGAGCAATTCTGATCTGATGGTAACTTGAAAATCCATCAGTAAAAGAGTATACTTCTTGACCTCCAACATTATCAAGAACTTCATCTGTAAAAGGAGTATGAAAGGGGTCATGTAGGCATGCATCGTTCAGCTTCCTTAAATCAACACAGATTCGGATTTCACCCTTAGTCTTCTTTTCTTGGACTACCATCAGACTAACCCATTCGGACTCTTCAACAGGCTCAATAATTCCTGCGGCAAGCATCTTATCTAACTCCAGTCTAACTTTTTCCTTATACTTGGGGTTCAGCCTATACGGGCGCTGTTTCACAGGCTTCGCATCAGGTTTCAATGGGATTTTTATGACTCCTATGTCACCAAGGATACCCTTCATCTCAGAAAATTTCGTCGGAAATAGGTCTTGATACTCGTGGAGAAGCTGGGTCACTTTGCTTACCATTTCATCATCCCAATAATCTCCAATTGTAGCATACTTGGGGTTTTCTTCTGACCCAATGTTTACGGTCCGCGTCTTCAGAGGCTGAGTCACTTCAGGTGCTTCGACCACTGGTCCGCATACTTCGTAGTTTCCTTCTGACTCCGGAATATTAATGTTACATGGATCGTCATCCTCGTTAATTGCAAGGTTGTAACATTCAACTGCATTAGCTTCTTGTGCTGCCCAATCAGTTTGGTATTCCCCTATTTCTTGGTCATCAAATATCTTAGTATGGACCAATCTAACAGCTGCATCTAAAGCAGGACAAAATTCATTAACAGAAAATGTAAGTATAAAACTATCAACAAGATCATCCCAACTTACAGTACCGTGTCGAAGCTCAACCTCCATATACCAGTTTTTTGCTATAGGTTCCAACGTGTGCACAAACTTATGCACCCATTCCTCGCGAGGTACATGTTCCCATGCTGCATAAAATTGCTTCAAATGTTCCTGAGGACTGTTCTGCCCATTGAACTTGCTTCGTACCTCTTGATATTGGTCTAGGAATCAGAGGCGTAGAAATTTCTGGCAAGCTTCCCAACTATGAATATACTTCCTATGGCCTTTCCACCATCTCGATGCTGTAGCTCTTAATGCTGCTTCCAGAGTCTGCATTCTCTGTGATTCTGGCACTTGTTCTGAGAACTGCACAATGAATTTTCCTGGATCTATCAACCCATCATATGTAGGCAAGTCTCTATCCTGTGCACTAAGGCATCTAAGAGATTTGGTAATTCGTGCGCACCGATGGCCATGTAGCTCGTATAGTCGATTCTGCCAACTCTCTAGACCATCATCTGAGTCAGACATGCAAGAGCTATCACATTGCCAATCCATTACACCTTCGGCATTAGGCTCGACATAATCTTCTTCTTTAGCTGTGATATTATAGATGTGGTCCAGAATATCCTGATCTTCCTCTCTGACTAGCTCTGTATATATTTCTCCTTGAGAAGGATCCAATGGTAGTATAGCTCTCAATCCCTTCCCTTCAAAAGTCATTTGTCTCTTTTTAAGATTGATAACTGCATCACTATCTATTGCCCACTCAATTCCTAGTAAAGCTGGATAGGGGTTACTGTCATCAATGATCTCAATAACTTCAAAATCTGCTACAGTACTGACTCCATCTATATCCACTGGTACCCAAGGAAATCTTCCTAAGGGTACAATCCTCTACTGATTAGCTAGTCTCAACTGTATAGGTGACCAATCAAGGGTAGGTTTTCCCATTTGTTCCCATGTTTGCTTAGTTAAAATATTGACTTCAGAACCCAGATCTATAATAATATCCTTCATGTCATACTCTCCTACCTGAGCATGTAGTCTCATCTCTCTTCCAGTTCTTCTAACTCTACAAACAGCGCTTTCGCTATCAGGACTTTGATGAGGTTCACAAGACTGAATAAATTTTTGTAATTCATTTAAGGCATTTTTATTTCTTAACAATTTGATGCAACTCTGTAAACACGATGACAGAGTACTTACTTGGCCTTGTGAGTCTTCCTGGGATTGCAGCTGCTGATGCTGCTTGTTTGGTGCTGGTAAATCTGAATCAACAAAGTCTTGTCTGGCCTCCAAAAAAATTTATTTTTCTCGTCGAACATCAAATGCTGGAGTTTTCTCTACGGCCTTGCAAACCCAAGCTTCGTCAGGCTGCTTTGCCTGACACTGCGCCTCTGTCGTAGCTCCACTTCTTGTAACAACATTAACAGCTGGGATCGCTCGTGGCTCGACAGCAATCAACTGGACACCCAGACTAGGTTTGCTGTTTCTTTCTTGGATTTTAGCTAGTAACTGTGGGCACTGCTTGATGACATGATCAACTGCTTTGCAGTATCGGCATGTCGTGGTTGGGTTTTGACAGTCTCGAGCTAGATGTCCTGCCTGATTGCAGTTATAGCAAATAACTTGACCTCAACCTCCTCTAGGCATACCATGACCATGGCCTCTAAAACTGCCTCGACCACCTCGGTAACCATATCCATTATTTCCTTGTGCATCCGGGTAGATCCTATAAGTTTCGTAGGTCCGCTCCCTCATAAGGTCGAAACTACGACATTCATCTTCATTGTGGCCAACGGATTTATAGAATTTACAGTAAGGGTTCTTCGGGACTTGAACATACCTCTGTAATAGATAGCAGTCTTCCGGTCGATGCTGGCCAGTAGTTCGACAGATCTCACAGTACAAAACACTAGGATTCAGCGGGTTTGGTGCGCCATTATTCAAATAGTTTCTCAGTGCCGGACACTGGTGTCTTTCCCTCTTTTCATGTCGCGAAGTTCTAAATCCATCTCCACGAGCTGTGCTTGAATTTAAGCTATGCCAGAATTATCTTTGACAGGTGCAGTTTCAAGCTTTATGGCAATCTCTAAGGCCTCTTGCTGATCAGCAACCTTCTGTTGCATGAGTGGAGCTCTGATGTGAGGTAATAATGCTGCAATAAACCACTCCTTATGTTGTGCTGGTCCAATCATGAAGCTAACTTGGTCAAGCAGAACTTTGAATCTCTGATCAAAGTCCCACATAGATTCGCCTCGCCGCTACTGAATCTCTTTTAACTCAGTGATGCACTGCGATTCTGATTTAGGTTTCTTAAATTCTCGGATCAGTGCTGCTTTGATGTCAGCCAAGACAGGATTCTGCGTGCTAGTAAACTTCATAAACCAAGTTAGGGCTCGGTCTCTGAAAGAAGTGATCAGCTGCGCTCGTCGAACATCTATGTCCGTAATATTCTTCGCGGTCCACACAGCTTCGCATAGAAACCAGAACTGCTCAGGGTCTTCTGACCTAGTTCCTTTAAAAATCGGTAGTTTGATGTCATCATGAACATGGGCCATCTGGGATCTAGGGGGGGAGGAAGGGTTTGAACTAGCTGTGGAAGACTGACCTGCGACAGGGATACTCGGGCTAGGGTTACTTTAAGACTGCGACAGGTTCTCGGGGATAATAGGTCTTTGCTGCGGGGTTATCGGAGGGTTTCTAACAGAGGGGACCTCAGTGGACTCAGAGGCTTCATAGCTTAAAGGGGTATACTCAGTGGAGGATCCGAGATCTCTCTTATATCTTTTGCCATTTCGCAGCAAACCACTTTGCTCGTCGAAGTCCCAGTCACTTCCAATCATAGGTTAGCAATACTAGATCTAACAATATGATTCTATAAGCAAGATTCCTTTTTTAGCCAATAGTATTTTAATATTCAAACTAAATAGGTTCAAGTACTTACCCCTTGGTCCTTTGAAAAATTGTTGTTCAGCTTTGCTAAAGGAGGTTCTTGTGTCTATGGCGAACTCCGTCACAAATGCTTCAAGAGTTCGCGCAGTCCAGAAATCCACGGCTCACGAGATCGCGTTGTTCACTCTTTTCAAGATAGCGATTCTTGCGGGGGTCCAGGGAGGAAACTAATTTTCTTGGAATTTCGTCCTCCTTTCTGTTAACCTGGATAACCACTGGTGCAACTCTATGTGTATAGAACCAAAGAAAATTTCATGAACATCAGAAAATACATACCTTTGCAAAAATTGTTCCGCGCTATGACGGGGATCTTTATTTTCCTGTTTTGCAAACTTGAAATAGGTCGCTTCGATCCAATCACCAATTTCTTTTACAGAGGGACGCCAAAACATATCCCTTGAGGTACGACGTAGATCTCTCTTCAACAGACACTGAGTTCAACCGGCAACGGAACCAATTTGTTGGGCTAAATGGGCAGACCCAGGTTTCACCTTTTAACTTCGCACCAACAAAAGACCCACAGTGTTGGCCCTTTCGGCAGCAGCCTGTGAACAGGCTACAGTCTCACCCGAAACAGCTATGGGGTACCACAGAATCAGGTTTCTGCAAGCAGAAGAGAGAATCTTACTGTACCTTTAGTCTTTAACTATTAATAATCACTTAACACAATGCTTGTATTATTAATTATGCAGCTTCGCGATTAGATAAATAAACAGTTACTTGCATAGCCCTTATCTGGGAATTCACAATGAAGCTAGTTATTAACAGCAATCATACTTTATCAGTTATTTACTTAACAGTGCATAAAATATAATAACAAATCACACAAATGAACCACAACACCAGATGTCATGTGGTTCACCCCCAGTGTAGGGGTTACGTCCACAGGACTACGCTTTATTTAAATCTTTACAACTAAAATGATAGTTCTGATCTGCGCACTCAGCTGCAGATCCCTTCATTCCTCAAAGCCACACACACAGCAGCAGGCCTCTGTGCACACAGCTGCAGAGGTTGTCCACACACACAGCTGGGACTTAACCTTCTTACAAAAACCCTTATACAATCTCTTATCTTCTCATTACATTAGCTTCATAAGATAATCATTCAAGACCTAACCCTATTTCTTTACATAAGTGCCTATTTATATAGCGCACTGTTACAAAACCATGGATTTACACCATGGGTGCCCAAAACCCTAACCCTGGATTTAACCCACGGGCTAATTACAAAAAGGGGGTTCGACCCACCCGCGACACCCCTAAGACTATTTTAGGCTGTAACTCCGCTTACACTTCCTCAAAACCCGTGTAGTTACCAAAACTAAGGACCTTTAGGGTCGGAGCCCCAATAAACAGGAGGAGCAATTATCACTCCAAAGGTAAGACCTCACACTCTAGAAAATATCTAAATACTATTAGATGTTACACATGTGATGAGAAAGGTCACATATCCAAATTCTTCCCTAACAAAAGAAATCTAAGGAAGAAGAACAAGAGAAGACATCATACCCATGTTGCAGAGGATGATGAACATTCCACAAAGAGAATCAGACAAGAGAGCGATGACTCTTCAAGTGAGTATGAATATGTATTGATCTCCGCTCTCACGAGAACTATTTCACATGGAAGCAATGATTGGCTTATAGACAGTGGTTCTTCCAAGCACATGACATGATTCAAAGAATCATTTGTAAACCTATCTGAACATGAGTCACCTCACAAGGTGAAACTTGCGGATGACGACCAGTATCCAATAAAAGGTAGCGGTGAATCCTTCTATAAGCTAGACTCTGGAAAGTATTTGAAGATGAAGAATGTATTATTTGTTTTGAGACTAAAGAAGAAACTCCTCTCCATATCTGCATTGGATGCAAAAGGAATGAGGGTTTCTTTTGGAGATGGCCTAGTTCTTATGTGGCCAAAAGGAAAGACTTTTGATGATGCAATCATGATTGGAGAACAAGAAGGAGGTCTATACAAGTTGAAGGGCCAACCAGATCAAGCTTTGGTTCATGACATAGTAGAACCAAATGAACTTTGGCATAGAAGGCTTGCACATGTGCATTACAGAGCACTACCACTTGCAAGCAAAGCTGTTGAAGGTCTTCTAGAAATTCAAACAAAACATGAAGGGGTCTGCAAAGGATGTGCAAAAGAAAAGAATACAAAGAAGACATTTCCAAGTAGTGAGAGAAAAGCAAAAGGAATCTTGAAAATCATCCACTCCGATGTATGTAGACCAATGTCATCAAGCTCACTAAGCGGGTATGTGTACTATGTTTCTTTTATTAATGAATTTTCTAGGAAGACATGGATTTAATTCATGAAGAATAAAGATTAAGTGTTTAGCAAGTTCAAGGAATTCAAAGCCCTGATCGAGAATCAGACTGAAAAGAAGATCAAAACTTTTCGATCAAACAATGGCGGAGAATTCACTTCAAATGAGTTCAAGGAACTATGTAAAGGACTCAGGGATTAAGAGGGAGTTGTCCACTCCTTACAATCCACAATAGAATGGCGTTGCAGAAAGGAAGAATAGAACCATCATGGAAGTTGTAAGAGCTATGCTTCATGATCAATATCTTCCTATGCATATTTGGGAAGAAGCAACCAGAAAAAACTCCTGAAGAAGTAATCGAGAACAAGACTCCTGAAGAAGTCTTCTCTGGCAAGAAACCAGAAGTTAGCCATCTCAGAATATTCGGCTGTCCTATGTACATACACATTCCAAAAGAGAAGAGAACAAAATTAGATCCTTCAGGAAAGAAGGGTATATTTGTGGGATACTCTGAAAGCTCGAAGTCTTACAGAATATACTTCCCAGGATTCAAAAATATTGACATCAGTAGGGATGTAGCATTTGACGAAGATTCAGCCTACATCAAATCCAGAAAGAAACCTGCTGAAGAACCTGAAGAAGAAGAAGCTCCTAGAATTCATGATACAATCATGAACGAAGAAACTCAAGAAGAATATCAAGAATTTGAAGAACCACAAAGACCTGTAGATCCACCACAAGAGAAGAATCCTCACAAGAGGAAACTTGCTTGGGTACAAGAGAGTATCCAAGGTGCATAAAGATATGGGGTTCCAGAAGAGAATCTCAAAGAAAGAAAGACGACGAGATCCTGTTCCAGCTATGTAGCTCTACTATGTGACTTTATTGATAAAGAACCTTCCGAATATGAAGAAGCGGCAAAACGGAAAGAATGGAAGGATGCAATGATTGAAGAGTATCAATCGATCATGAAGAATGATGTTTGGGATGTTTTCCCAAGACTAGAAGGGAATTCAGTTGTAACTTCCAAATGGATCTACAAGATCAAGCATGATGCAGACGGTAGCATTGAAAAGTATAAGGCAAGATTTGTGGCTCGGGGTTTCTCTCAGAAAGAAGGAATAGAATATGAAGAAACCTTTGCACCTGTAGCAAGATACACTTCCATCATATCGGTACTTGCTCTGGCTGCAGTGATGAAATGGAAGATACACCAAATGGATGTCAAGAATTCTTTCTTGAATGGTGCAGTAGAAGAGGAAGTGTATGTGGAGCAGCCACTCGGTTTTGAGACACATGACAGGGAGTCTCATGTGTGTAGACTGAAGAAAGCCCTGTACAGTTTGAAACAGACACCCAGGACATGGTACGACAGAATTGATAGCCTTCTATCTAGTTTGGGCTTTACCAAGAGTAAACCAGATTCCAACCTTTACTACAAGGTGGAATATGGCAACCCGGTGATACTTCTACTATATGTAGATGATTTGTTTGTGATAGGTATGGATGGGTTTATTGCTGATACGAAGAGAAATCTTGCTACTGAGTTTGAGATGAAGGACTTGGGAATGATGCATTATTTCTTAGGTATGGAGGTGTGGCAGACTACAGATGGATTCTTTCTTGGATAAGGAAAGTATGCAGTAGAGATCCTGAAGAGATTTGGGATGATGGACTGCAAGGCATTAACCACACCTATGGCATCAAACCTGAAGCTATTGAGTGATGCTTCATCAAAGACAGTTGATGTCATGATGTATCATCAGATGATTGGGTCCTTGATGTATCTGATGAACACGATACCAGGTATTTGATTTGTTGTGAACACCTTGAGCCAATACTTGATAGATCCAAGACATGTTCACTTGACTGCTGCAAAGCATATTCTGAGCTACCTGAAGGGTACAGTTGATTATGGGCTCAAGTATAAGGCTAATCAAAGGATTAACTTGGAGGGTTATGTTGATTGAGATTGGGCAGGCAGTGCCATCGATAGGAAGAGAACTTCAGGGTGTTGCTTCAGTATGGGCTCAGGTGTGATCTCATGGTTTAGCAGGAATAAATCCTGTGTGGCACTGAGTACAGCTGAAGCAGAGTATGTTGCAGCCTGTTCAGCTAGTTGTGAGGTAGTATGGCTGAGGAAGCTACTGTCTGATTTGTTTGATCTCCAATTAGATGCTACTTGTATATACTGTGACAACCAGAGCTATGTAAAGTTTTCTGAGAATCCAATATTCCATGACAAGTTGAAGTATATCGAGATAAAGTATCACTATATCAGGGATATGGTGTAGAGAGGAGCAGTGAAGCTCCAGTATGTTGTAACGGATGAACATATAGCTGATGTGTTGACTAAGCCATTGGCTAGGGTGAAGTTTGAGTACTTCAGGGAGAATCTTGGTGTTCTCCATATCAAGGTTCCTCCCAAGAGGAAGTGATGTGTTTGTGCTGAGCCATTCTAACATGGTGAGAGGATTGGTTCCTTCCATGATCAGATGTAAGTGTTGTGCCATTCCGACATGGTGATAGGATTGGTTCCTTTCATTGTCAGGTATATGTGGATGCCACATCCAGCATGAAAAAGGGCTAGCTCTGTGAAGACATATCTATTATGAAAAAGGAATAGCTCTGTGTATATGCCACATCCAGCATGAAAAAGGGCTAGCTTTGTGAAGACACATCTACTATGAAAAAGGACTAGCTCTGTGTAGATGGCACAACCAACATGAAAAAGGGCTGGCTCTGTGGAGGCTCATCTAGTATGAAAAAGGACTAGCTCTGAGTAGCTACCACATCTGGTATGAAAAAGGACCAGCTCTATGATGCCTCATCTGGTATGAAAAAGGACCAGCTCTGTGATGCCTCGTCTAGTATGACAAAGGACTAGCTCTGAGAAGGCTCATCTAGTATGAAAAAGGACTAGCTCTGAGTAGCTGCCACATCTGGTATGAAAAAGGACCAGCTTTGTGATGCCTCATCTGGTATGAAAAAGGACCAGCTCTGTGATGCCTCGTCTAGTATGAAAAAGGACTAGCTCTGAGAAGGCTCATTTAGTATGAAAAAGGACTAGCTCTAAGTAGTTGCCACATCTGGTATGAAAAAGGACCAGCTCTGTGATGCCTCATATGGTATGAAAAAGGACCAGCTCTATGATGCCTCATCTAGTATGAAAAAGGACTAACTTTGAGATGATACATCTAGTATGAAAAAGGACTGGCTCTATAAAGGTTCCTATGATGAGAAGAATCAAGAGATAGCACCTGTGATGATGCCTAGTGATGATCCAGATTGAGTGATGATGATCCAGATCTAGTGATGATGATCTAGCAGTGATGATCCAAATCAAGTGATGATCCAGATCCAGTGATGATAGCTAGTGATGATCCAGATCCAGTGATGATGCCTCATGATGATCTAGATGGAGTGATGATCTAGATCCAGTAATGATGTCCCATGATGATCCATATCAAGAGATGATCCTGATCCGATGACTTGAAGATGAAGATGACTGGAAGACGAAGATGACTTGAATACTTAGAAGACTTGAGATGCAAATGACAAGATAATCCAGTTGATACAGAGAAGAAGACCAGTGCTGAAAATTGTGTCGAAATAATACCTTCCTAGTTAAGAGGGAGTGTTGATGTATTTGTAACTTCGGAATGTATTCATCTATGTATCTTATGTAGTGTAAACCGATGTTTATTCCAGGATGTATCTATAATGTAATTGATTCATGTTGTCATGCCTCTATGTTCCTATAGTGAGAATTAATAATGTAAACAAGTCATGTCAAGTCATAGTGAGTAACCCTCCGATTGTCTAAGGGTTAAAGTCCCCATAGTTCTGGGGCACTGGGGTTATTAGAATCTCCTAGTAGAGGTCAACCCTAGTAGGGTTTTAGTCATGTCGGGATTAGTATAAATAGAGAACTAGAGTCTCTATTTAACACACAACTCATACACACTCAAGTGTAGCGCATAGTTGAGGAAGGAGAAGACACTAGGGCTAGATAAGAAGAAGGTTACTGCTGTCGAGAGATCACTCACTATTTTGGGGTTTTCTATTTTGGTGATGATTCTATATCTGAGGAAGCTGTGGGGTTTTCACCATTTATGGTTTCCCCGAGGATAAAAACTGTGTTCATTGTCTCTTGTATTTGATTGATGTGCTTGTTATTCTGTTAGTAAGATAATGCTAGCTTAATGATGAAATTATAACAAGAAATAGCCATCAAATTTTTCATAAGTTGGTACCACAATGGTCGGTTCTACTTCGACCGACCGATCGACATATCTGGTGAATTTATTTCCAAGCTGACAGGGTTATCAAACAAAGGAGACCTAGTACCAATCAGTATAAAAGAAGGATTGGTCGAAGAATTAACCGGGTCACCATTGGGAAAAAAATCGAAAGGACTAATGATTAGTCACATCACAGCTTGAATGCCATAGATTATGGCCAAAATAATAGCTATAACACTCACCATGGCAGGTGGTGGAAGCGACCTCAAACTGGATATGTTAGAAGTCGTTGAAACCATTGTGACTAATGGAAAGATATACAGATGGGCTCAATATGTCATCGACATGATTAAAACCATCTGTGAGAAATGATAAGAGATGGGAGGAATTATCAGGTTCCCTTATCTTATGGATAGTAATGTTCTATATTTTCCCTGAAGGAAACAAATATTTTTAAGAATTGACAAAATTCACATGTGGAGATTCAAACCCTTCTCCCAGAAAGGAACAATGACGGAACTTACCAATCAAAAGGTGCTGTTGGAAAACTGGCTCTAGTATCTCAAAATCCACATGACCAGATGGAGGGTGCCTCAAAACATCCAACGAAGTCTACCCAAAAAGGCCCACATTCAACCAGAGCTCGACCATACTGCAGTGTGGTACATGCAGGGTGCCAAACCAAATGCAAAGGCCCTTGACTATTATCCGTCAGTCGAACAGATCTTTCGGGATATGTCTCAACAAGCTGGAACAAAAGTACCAATACTAGTGAAGGAAAAGGAAATTGACTTCTCAATAGAGGAGCCATTGACAGACCAAGAGAAGGAGGAGGATTATGAGCTTAACCTCTACATTAGTACCTTTGTGTCAAAGGAGACACCTATCGAAACCACTGGTCGACTACAAATCAAAATCAAACCTTCGATGGCATAGAGGGAACAAATACATATATAAGAAACACATGCAGAACAACAGGTAACCAATCCAACTAAAGAAAATCTCATCCCGAATCATACACCAAGGGAAGGGATAGAAACAAAGAATCTAGAATATGTTGTCACCAAAGAGATTATCACCAAATTGTCGAAGGATATAGTAGCTGCAAGAAAAAGGAAAAGAACACAGCCACAAGGGAAAGGTAAGCACAATATTATCATTCCAGATTCCTCAAATGATGACAAGGAACTGGCAACTATGACCCTCGACATAATAGAAGATGTCGCAGCAAAAAAAGTGGCAGTCAAAACCCAATTCCAGACTTTTTTCGAGGCAGGAGCACTATGAGGCCGACCAAAGAAGGCGAAGATCACACACACGTCAACGCCTGAAACTGTTGTAGATCTTGTGTCTACGCCTCCACCTTCATCTCCGACAAAAATAAGAGAAGAGCTAGTACCTGAACAACTTTGAATAAGCCCACTCGACCTATGCAAAAATTCTATGTCATAGGCTGTGAAGGAGAAGTTTGATCGAGACAGAGACCCCCAGGAATTTATTGAAAAACTGCCTAAGATATTCACGTCGGTGCAAAAACTTTCTACCAAAGCACCTCTGTTTGAAGCTGGTGGATCGCAACAACCTAGCCAAATACTTCAAGGGCTAAAAACTTTTGCAACTATGACTTCCACATTCAAGAGAAATCCCAACAAAGAATCCAAAGTTGTCGTACGTCGGACCACGAACATCACTCCGACTGAACCTCAACCCCACCTACCAGCCTCTGAACCGACCAGAGGAGAGGAAGAAGAAAATATCGAGGACATAAATTGAGAAATCAACCAACTCTTCTCCGACTTGGACTCACCACCTTAGACTGACAATCCACCACTTGACCACATTTCCGCCAACCCAATCACACCCGACCATTCACCAACCCCATCACCACCACCACCACCACCACCCGACTCAGAACCCCTAATCCAACCAGTTGCACCAACACCAACCCCACCGCAACCATCAGCACCAACCGCATCCACTATTGGACCACCTACATCTGAGCAACCAGAGGCAGCAGTCATCTCACCGCCCCAAACAGAAATACAATCAACCTTTGCTACACAGCAAACAGAAAATCTAGACTCGACTTTTGCAGTTACACAGGTGCCGAAACAAGCCAAAGGAGAGAAGCACAAAAAGAAGAAAAAGAAGAAGGACCATCATGGATAGCCAGCAATGGTCTACATCAATCTAGTTGGGTTGACCACTACGGTCGATGGAACCAAATTGAGGGATCCAGAGCTAGAACAACTATTGGAAGCACTAGCAGTCGAAGCAAAGACAATGAAGTAGCACAGATGTAAGGAACTAAACAACAAGGGAAAAGAACAAGTTAAGTTCCTTAACAAATGTAGGGACTTGGTCTAGTCCATGATACTAGGACTAGTAGAGGTCGACACTGACAAACCACTAGAAAGATCTTATCATCTGTTTGAAAGAATGGTGTCGGTGCTCCAAGCACAGATGTAGGAAACAAAAGAAGAGCAGAAAGAAGAAACCATCCAACTACTGATGGAGCAACACACAGCCTTTTTCGCAGCCTACAAAGTGTTGCAAGATCACATGGAGGAGTCTATCATCACTGAAGAAGTACTGAGAGACTGGCCTGCTTACTACGGGCAAGTCTATCAACACACCAGACAGACCCGACAAGGGATCCAAGCACTTGAGAATAGGAAAACCACCGATGAAGCACTTAGAAGCACAATTGAGGATCAAATAGTGCTTGAGATAGATAAACTCCAGAATCTTGTGCGGGAAGCACATCAGTGGGTGCATCAATCCATTCCCAAATTAGAAAAAGTAGACATCATCTACCCATAGATGAAATGAGTCATGGAGATAGCAAAGGAAAAGGACCAGTTTATGGGTGCCAACATGGAAAGAATAGTTGAACTTTCCATTCAAGAGAAAATGTCGATCTTATGAAATCTGACTACACTCACCATTGACATATAGAAAATATTGCAGAGTTGGATATATTCCCAACATCATCTAGCAGTGACAGCCCTAGCAATCGTTGAAGTCTGTGTATGTAAAATACCAACCATCAGACTTCACAGCCCATAAACATCAAGCACAAAATAAATGACTACTTAGACAAACAAGGAAATTTTTGCACCTCCCTGTTTCTTCAGGACGAAGAAACATTTTATTCCTAGGGGAGATGTTGGAGGGGAAATTTAGTATTCCAACTTGAACAATAGCCGACTTAGTCAATTGGATGACTAATTCAGTCAACCGACCAACTAGAGATTAGGTCGGCCACCTAAATTTGTGTCAGTTCACCGAACTGACAGGTAGTTATTTTGTAACTGTTTTGTAATCATATATATTAGGCTGTTGATCTAGATGAGAACTCGGTTCAGTTCTCTATATTGTATGAACCCTCTGATGCTAATATAATCTGTTATTCTATCTACTTGTTCTTGTCTCTTGTATCTGTTATGTATGTATTATTGGTAACCTTATGTGATCTGTACGATTACAACAAGATGCAATGTATGATATATATAGGTGGTGGGTGCAAAACCTTGAAGTGGAAAAAAATCGTATGGTTTTTCAGTTGTAATGGGAGGTGTCATTGATCCTTTGAATAAATTGTGGGATTGAAAAGTGAATATTCTTGAAAAGAAAACTAGAAGGAAAAGCAAATAAATATATGCTACTCTTATAATCAGTACCATGTGCCCTAGCAAATAATTGCTAATGAGCTCCATGGCTGTTGAATACTATAACTTACACCCAAAATAAAACCAACGGAGTGCCAAAGAATAATATCCAATGAGGAAAATCTCATCAAGTTGTGGTCTAGCAACAAGGTTGAGTGCTCACAACAATGACGACTCAGGCTTAAAACCCAAAAGTCTTTCTCCCAGTACAGTTGATCAAACTTTTTCTATAAACTAGGAAAAAAATAATTTAAAGAAGATTCAAGAAACTAACCTGTAAAAAGCCTACAGATAGAATAAACCTTGTGAAATTGCTTTCCACGAATCCACTTAGCCACTGTAAAGACTGATTTGCAATAGAAATCAAGCTTGATGTTGAGCCTAACTCTTGCACCATTATATAAATAAAAAATGTCCTCACTTGACTAAATTTATCCATGTTTTGCTCAAATATCGACCAAATCTATTAAAAAAAACTTCTCTAATTGATTAAATCTCCACATTTTACACAAATAATTGTCCACAAATCCAAATCCAGGAAGAAATATGTCCAATTTATCCCAATTGAGGTTGAAGTAAGACCAGTTTACCAAAATATTCATAAATCCCAGTGAAATACCAAATTTTTAATCGTATTGTCCATAAATCTTGGGAGAAATACCAATTTTTCAACCTATTATCCATAAATCTGGTGAACCATCTTCATTTCTCCTCCTAATCAGAAACAATCGGGCAAATTTGGGCAAATATCTCCTCCCAATTGGAAAAATTTGGGCAAATGTGGGAAAAAATCAATATTTTCTTGGGATAATATTCATTTTCCAGTTTTTCCCTCTTTCAAGCTGAATGTGATTTACCTTGGGGAAGCTATATATAAAATAAACAATGGGTGAATTTATTAAATAAAATAAAAACATTTTAATATAAAATTCACCCACTTTTTTTGGGTAACCCTTAAAATTCGCCATTGGGATAAAATTCGCCCTTAAAATCATCCCTGTTACCCATAATAGATATCTTGGGTGAGACTACATCTGATTTGCAGGTGTTGTCGATTGATCCCTTCTCTGTCCTGGGATTTGTTAATAGAAAAATAAGGGTATGAGCCTGGGTCAAAGGAAGAAATTCCAACAAATGGTTATGTTGCTAGGACCATGAATCATTTTGTGACGAATATATTTTGGCTCCCAACGAAGCTGGAAATTCAAGAGTTGGAGGATTTTAAATCATTATAGTTTGCATGAGAAGAAAGTGAAGGGTCACGGTTGAATCCAACAAAGTGGTTGGAGCAATACCTCTATACAGATATCCATGAAATTTTATTTTGTGAGTTTCCTATTTTTTTTATGAGTGGTTGTTGAAGCTAGCAACCCAGCGAAAATTTTTCCAAGGAGGTGAACCAGCAAAGTGGAGTCCTCAGTTGATTCATCGGCTGAAAAGAACTAGAAATCCCATATCTAGAGCTATTAATTTTTGTGTGGATGGTATTTTGGGAAGATATATCACAGAAATTGTCATCGACACTATAAGGTCATATAGTGAAGTAGAAAGGGAATTTTTACAAGGACCTAAAGGAAGGTATTTGAAATCTTTTAAAATTTGGATCAAAATGTTCATATGCAACAAAGGGATCCTGATAATGGAATCTGACAAATAAAGAAATGTGGATAAAAACCTAGGTTATATCATAGAAGATGTGTGAGAAAAATGGAGGAATCTAACCTAATATGTTCCTTGGTAAAAGGGGAACTGCACTAGAGGGTGGATATGTAAGAAGTGGAAGGAGATTTCGGTTCGTAAAAAGAAGAAAAAATGTGACAAGAAGAGGAAGTTACAGTATGACCATAGGAGAAGACTACAAGTTGACGTTGCACTTTTATGGAAGTTCTTGTGATGAAGAAGAGGAATATAATACTATCCCTAAAAGGGAAGTAGAACAAGAAGAAGAAGAAGAAGCCCCATATCTGGAGTATGAATATGGAACTGTTATTGGAAATTCTCATCCAGTGCTAACAGAGGTTGTTTACCTATATTGAAGCACTCAACAATAGAACAAAACAACTACAATATAAATAGAATTCCCCTAGGATTTAATAAACTTATTGAATTAACTTCTCTTCTCAGCTTCCACAGGATGCAAAGGTATGATCCTTGAAGTGCTTGATCTATGTGGATATCCTACAAGAGACACAACAAAACACAAACCAAGTAAGAGTAACAAGATGATTTATAATCCTATGTAAAACACTAAGGAGTTAAACAATAAAAACAACATGATAATCAATCATACAAATTCTTATGGGAAATAACTCTTCTCAATGGATCCTTTCCTCAAATAATTCAACTCACCTACTAATCACTCAAGGGTCTGACTGAATTTGGCCATAATTTGGATGTAATATGAAATTCTTCCTCTCTTTTCCAAAGAGGGGTGAGCTAGTATATAAAGGATTGAGAGGATAGGATAAGATGAGAATCTCATGGGATATGTGGAGGGATAATCCTAGGATGAAGTATATTGAGCTCCAGGTGTCCTGAATCATAGGTATGAGGCTCCATGAAGGAAAGCTTCAAGAAGACTCTCGAAACTTCCTTTTGTTCCTTCATAAGATGATCATCGTGCATTTTTCAAGGAGAAAAATGTTACAATGGAGTATCACACCTTGTAAACGAGCAGCAGGTGGTGCCACTACTCTTCGCACATAGGATAAATGGGGTTATGAGATAAGTACCACTGCTTGATCACTGGTAAAGTTAGTTGGTGGCCAAAACAATTAAATTGTTCATCATTGCTCATTTTTAACAACCTTCAAGGGATTCAAGGAACTGAGATATTTATATTGCAACATGGTTTTGATGAGAATTATGTGTAACAAAATCCCCCCCAAAGCATGAGCCCAGAGGGAAAGGATATGCATAGGATTTGTAGGAACAAGTTATCACTTCGAGGAAATAGTCCAAAGATAAGAAATTCATTAATGACCAGGGTCATCCTACATTACATTTACACTTTGATACATATCCATATGACTCACAACATGGATTTGGACCAATACAATGCAGATCCATCAGAGATATAAACAATCATGGCTACTAGAATACAACGTAGATGCATGCGAACAAGACAGAAATTTGGGCATAGCTATCAGACATACAAATGTAGATCTATGCCATATAGTTGAAAATATGAGAACAACCACAAAAACATAAATGTGAATCCATGCTTATGACTCATACAAATACTCCATCGAAACATGGGAAAGCAACGAACGCTTAAATAGACACCCGGTGTATTCATCTCATTTTTTAAAAAGTACGATTCTATCCATGCAAGTAAATGTCTTGAAGTTGAACACGGTAGAAACCACTTGATTATCAGTAAATGATGAAAAATGTTAAAAATTGCGAGGGATATTAGCATTAATGTCGATGATTCCCAAGGTACCCCAGTACATTCCTCCGAATGTGAATAGATGGACTAACGTCAAACAATCGACTGAATCTTTTGATCAAAGGTTGATGATGTAAACCTATTGTCGAAAGCAACTAAATATGTCATTGATGTATACATATCTCAAGGTAATGATTTGTTTCTAATACTAATTCTCATAATATGTGTTGAAGTCGACAGGAATAGTCTCATCAAAGGAGTTGCCTGATGAATCCCACATCAACAACATGAAACTCATAACAATGTTTTAGAATTTGAGTATGAAGTAACCATAGGACTGACTCAAAGGTAACTAACATAAAATTAGTTTTGACTACAAAGGGTAACTCTCAACACAACTTTACTTTGAACATTGGGCTGTTGGATCAAAGAATTAGCAGCATTGACTTGACGAGGAAGATACCGGGACATAATGTGACGTTGGATGATGCATTATTTGAAAATACTCAAAGGATTAACATGACTCATGAAAGTGGATAGACTCAGAGACAAGATGAATACCCAACTGTTTGAATGAAATGTAGATAGGTTCCATGTTCAAAGGTGAGTAAAACTACCATTATTACAAATGAAACATAGTTTCCTTCCCTTAATTTGCCCATCATGATTAATGAGTTCCTGTTTTCATTTTAATGATTTCAAAGAGGGTAACAAACACTCATTGCATATTATCATGAGATAAGTCCATTCTCGTATGTTTTATCAACCTGATAAAGGAGGGGTTCATTCCCAGAAAAGGGTCTTCCAATGCCTAGTTTAACGAGTCCAATGAAAGTAAACATGTTTTTTTTCACATTTAGGGAGTCTGAATGAGACTGAAGAAGACTAAAAAAAGGTTTTTTTTGTTAAATTTATTCTCCAAGGCCCAAAAAAGTATAAAATAATACCCTAGAGAACTCTTCTAGTCAATTCTCAAAGTGTACCATTTTCATAACTTAGTCAATCTGAACTGAAAAAGGAGTAATATTTTCAACCAATGACAATATTTCTCAGTGATCTTTTCACATTTTAAGAGTTAGAAAAGATCTTAAAGAGAACTCTATTAGGGTTTAAAGAGCTTGATTGAAAACTTAGTTTTAGGGTTTAACGAGCACGACTAAATTTTAAAATTGTGCTCAGAATCTTTTTTCATTTTGACTGATATCGAAAAAGACGAAAAGAAAACTCATTCATAAACAAAAACATCAATTCTCCATGACTGACACTTCTCAAAAATACCATTAGACTTTCATTTAATTAAAAAAATAGACTTTAAATGAGTATACTAGGGTTAAAAAATAATAAATTTATTAAAATAAAAGCCAAAATGGTAAATAAAACTAGTAAAGTCAATAAATAGTTACCATTGTTTTTACTCATTTGGATAGAAAAAGGGACCTTTTTATAGCAATATTGGAGTGTGAATCACAGAGGTTATGATCAATCATTTGGAAAACCATATGGACAAGGTAAATCCTGAACTCTTCCCCTTCATTTCCATGATTTTTTTTATATTTCATGCATTTTTTAGGTGTTTTAGGGATTTTCCCAAGAGGACAATGCACCTCTTGGGCACCGTGCTTTTTCCTTTCATGAATTACGGTGTCGAGAAACACTGCACATTTCCTTAATGGAAATTGCAATGCCACTCCTCTGTATTAAATGCTATATTTGATGCCACTGCTCTGTCCAAAAGGATAGAGTGCAGTGCCACCGCTCCACCCAAAGGGAGAAAGTGCAGTGCCATAGTTTTCCCCAAAACAGTTCAATTTTAAACCAAAACAAATATTTTTAAGAATTTGAAATGTTAAAAATTAAGGTTAATCTCTCAATTTGATTGTTTGCAGGTTGCATAAGTGAAAATGGTAATGTGGAAATAAAGGGAACACAAATTAGATGACATTCATAGGGCCAATGATCATGGTACTATTAATTCTCTTCGAGAATGTGGGATTTTGAAGTTCTTCAAAGTTCCTAGAAGGAAGGCACATATAAGGTTACTAGAATACATACTCAGGATGTGGAATCTAGGGCAAAAAAATTTTGAGGTAGGAGCACATATACTCATGATGTAAGTGGAAGATATCTACTTCCTTGCCGGGATGTCTAGGAGAGGAACATATATCTTTTTGACTAGTCCTCATGGTGGAGACATGACTACACAAGGCCTCATAGAACAATATTTTTTACCAGGTACACAAATGAGTGGGAAAAATATCTCAAATCAAGGATGTGATGGACTTTCCCTGGAAGACAATCCTTTTCACCATACAAAGATTTTCCAAAATCCATGGAGCTCATCAAGCATCTAGGTATCACATGTTATACTCCTTGGAGGAAATGTCACCAAAGAACAACTTACCAAGTGTCATTGTGGTGAGTTAAAACAATTTGGATATGGCACTATTTTAGTATCTTTTTTCTTAGATAGGGTTCCATTGTTTAGGCCATAGGTGGATTTCAACGAATTGAGAGCACATGATCCACACATGCTCACGTGGGTTGAGGATATGGCCTACCATGGTGGTGGGGTCCCAAGGTTAAGTATGGAGAATCCTTCTTTCATTGGTTAGATGACCAACTTCTCATGATCAAGGATTACACCTATGTAGGCACATATTTTTTAGGAGATCAAGACCTAGCCCTACCTGAGGATGAGTAATGGGGAGATCTTGGTAAGTAAGACAAAACAATATGCATTCTTTTATACTTTTGTGATTTTATCATTTTTATGGGTGGTACTAAGACACATTTCCTACTATGCAAATGTTGGGATAGCGAGACCAGGAGGGTCCTCACCGATCGATAGGTGATCCGGAGCTCATTTTTTATGCCAGGAAGCCGACGAGGAGATGGATGAGGTTGAGGGGAACCTTAACAAGTTGACATTGGATATTCCTGGCATTTTAGTGGATGACCTCCATAGGAGGTACTAGTGACACACGAACGTTTTGTCAAGATGTTTTGGTCACTTGTAATGTCGAGTAGCAAGGGCCATTATATGTTATCAGGAACATCGCTAGGGCTCAATGGATATGTACAATGAAAGCTACTAGCTTTAGTATTTTTGTTACCTTATAGTACTAAAATATATCATGCTTTAGGCTAGGTCTCGAGACCACATTATGTACTGAAAACTTATATATATATAGACTCATTTTTGCGGCCTATGAACATTTTGCAATGAAATATGATTTACATGGATTTTATCTTTCACACTATTTATTTACAATCTCATATAATATTTTATTTATCAATGTATTAGGAATGGGTATAATGCCAATCTATCATGTAATTAGCAAGCAAGTTGACAATCGGATTATATGATCTCCGAATGTTTTCGTAAGTAATAGACTCAAATGACCGCTCAAGTATGTGCATAATTGGAAAAAGATGAAGACATATTGGGTTTCAGATGGTGTAGACATGGTTCAAATGGGAAACCACTAATTGGGAGTATAGAAATATGATCATGTGATCAATACCACGAGAGGAAGCTTTAGTCAACAAAGCTATCACTACATGATACTTAATGATATTGTTAGTGGAAGGACCTAGACAAAATCCCCCTGAACTAACTAAGTCATAGGCTTGGGAATAAAGTACCCAGGCTGCTGAAGTGAGATTCAGGGTATGGCAACTAGCACCATGAGAAAAACCATAGTAAATAGTCATCTATAGATTACAGATTTTAAAACATAACATGGATAAGTAGTGTCAGATAAGACCCAAAATCATACTAATATAATAAAACCACACTAAAAAAAAAATACACACACACATATATATATATAAGGTACTACTACAAGATGTTATAGGAATAGTACATTTTCAGGTAAATCCCATTGCAATTATTTTCGAAAGGTATCCCGTCATAATCTACTAGTTCATAGGCCAATTTTTGCAAGAATTTGATAATGACATAGGGACTATACCACATTCATTCAAGCTTCCCTTTCCGCAATTTATAATGTTTCTGATCCTATGTCAGAACACGGTCTCCTTTTTTGAAGACATGAGGTTGAACTGGTTTATCATATTGGGAATTGATACATTTTTTGTGTGACTCGTTAGTCAGAGAAGCATCTCATCGTGTTTTGTCAAGGTTGGTAAGATAAAGGAAATGTTCTTCCTCGATCGAGGTGTCAGGTAGAAGCTCAACAACTAGTTGTAGTGACATAATTTCACATTCGATAGGTAAAATGGATTCCAATCCATAGACTAATTGAAAAGGTGTGAAAATGGTTGTTGTTTTTACATAATTTTTATAATCCCAAAGTGTCGAGAACATAGTTAAGTGCCAATTTTATTTGTGTTCCCCAACTATCATATGAAGCATAGTTTTAAGAAATTTTTAATGGCTTTGACCTGGCCATTAGCTTGTGGATAGTAGGGGGTTGCTTTTTTATGGAGAAAACCCAACTTTACTCTTATCTCAGTCATCATCTGATTATGAATATGGGATACATGATCGGTCACTATGGATTGAGGAACCCAAAACCTAGCAATGACATGATTAAAAGCAAGAGGGAGATAGTATTACTATCCTCAACATATGTAGGCATCACCTCAACCCATTTTGTAAAATAATCAATAGCTACAATGATTTAACCATGCCCCCCAGCTGAGGTAGGCTTACAATGCATAAAATCCATCCCCCATTTGGGAAAAGGGTCAATGACAATGACATGGCATAGTAGAGCAGGGTGGGTATGCTTCATTGGATAAAAGAGTTGGCAGGGTGGGAATTTTTTAACCGCTTCATGGAAATATTTAAGATTGACGACCAAAAATAACCATAGCAAAGGATTTTCTAGGTTGTGGCCATACAAGAAAGATTATCTCAACATGCTCCAGAATGGAAATCATTCAATACTTTTTCAGACTCATCATGAGCTAAACATCGTCAGAGAATGGAATCAATACCATGTCGATATAAGGTATCATTAATGATTAGATAATATTTGGCATGATGGTGAATGTGCTAATGATCATCACGAGACAGGTCAAGATGAAAACGTTGAGTTTGGAGATATATGATCAAATATCCATACCACGGGTCAGCCATGCTAATAAGAACCAGAAATCATCTTGCAATGAGTCATTGTGCACAATTTATTTGATAACACAAGGAATATCACACATCAACTCAGTTAAAAATAAGTAATTCTCGGAAGTAGTATTAGTAAACTCGAGGTAAAATTCTTATAGGATAGAAATCCAATGAGAATATGTTTTCCCATAGTACTTAACAAGTCAAGATGAAATACACGTGGTTTAGGACCGCGAGAACTATAGTGGTGTGAAGTAGGATGTAATTATGATGAAAATGTTGTACAAAAATGACCATAACCAAAGCTAACTTATCCACATGTGAGTACTGAGTTTTGGAGTCCAGTAGACTCTTATTAAGATAATAAATCACTTGTTTTTATCTGTTCAAACCTTCCTGCACTAGAACCATACCAACAGTAGTGGTGGAGGAAACAATATAAAGAAGAAAATATTTTGAATAATTAGGGGGGTGTAACACAGGTGATTTTGTTATTGCATGTTTTAAATTATCGAAAGATCATTGATCTTGATCATCCTAGATGAAGGGAGTGTTCTTTTTCAACAAGTGCATATAGCCATGTGTTTTTTGCAAAATTGCACACGAAATGATGAAGAAATTTTTCCTTCCCTTGCAAACTTTGGATTTTGGTGATGTCATTTTGGGTGGGTAAGGCCACAACAATGACAATTTTCAAAGGATCAATCTGTATTCCATATTTGGAAACAACAAAGCCAAGTAGACGTCCAATCTCTTCATAAAAGACACATTTATGTGGATTGAGCTTAATATGATAGTGACGACATCTAAGAAAAAAGTTTATAAGATGTGTTGAATGATCCTCTGTTCATTGTGAATGTGCAGGTAGGTCATCCAAGTAGGTTTCCATAATGTGCTTGATATCATTAAAGGAATAGGACATGGCTCGTTGGAATGTTACTCCAACATTTTTTAAGCCAAAAGGTAATTTTTGATAAGCGAAGGTTCCCCACAGGAAAATAAATGCTGTTTTATGCTAATCAGAGGGTAATATCTATATTTGATTATAGCTAGAGAATCCATCCATAAAGGAGAAGCTGACACTTCCAACACAATTGTTGATGATTTGATCAATGTAGGGAGTAGGAAAGTTGTCTTTCAGACAAGCTTTGTTTAAATACCTAAATTCAATACAAACCATAATAGTGTCCTACTTCTTGGAAACATGAACAATATTGGATACCCATTATCTCAATGTCACAAGATAAATGAAACAATATTTCAAAAGCTTTACAACCTCAACTTTTATCGATGTAGCTTTCCTAGAGTGGAATTGACAGAGTTTCTGCCTAACCATTTTTTGTGTCAAGTAAGTATTGATATCATGTACAATAATGGACATATCAATCCTAGAAATTTCTTCATAACTACAGGAAAAAAATATGAAAATTCCTTGAAAAGGACGAAGTAATATTCAATTTCCTTTATTGAATAGTTCTTGCTATATGAACATGTTCAACAGATCCTGGTTTCACCAACATGTTCATGGGGATGGGTTGAGTAATGTTCACAAATTCCCTTCAGTATCAGCACCTTGTAATAATACAGCTGCTTGAGGATGTTTGACAATATCGGAACTGATAAGAGACACAAAATCAGAATCAACCGAATGGACATTAGGAAGAAAAGAGGATCTGTGGTGGTGATATTCCCATAAAAATTCATCTAGACTCATAATCTCCATAATAGAATCCTATAATGGAAAAGTCTGTAAGAGATAATCAAGAGTTGGGCTGAGGGGAATCTAGCCAATATGGAAGATGGTAAGGATCAGATGCTACTAAATTTTTATCATCAATGTAAGAATAAGAAGTAGATTGAATGTCATGGTATAGGGAATCATGAGGACACAAAGAATGTGTTTCAACAATATATTTTCCTTTGAACATGCCCCCGATAGTGGATGATATCATGTTTACCATAGTTATTTATGTACTGGAAGGGGAATAAGTAGATGGAAAGACCCCCATAAGGGATAACTATTTCGAAAGTTTGAACGCTAAATATTGATAAGGAGTCGAGGATTGCCCCAAAATAGGAACATTATTTTCTATTGTAGCTATGATATCAGGTGAACAATAATCAAGCATATCGATGCTTACAATATTTCCTTGGTGAGAAAACCAGAGAGTGCAAAATACTGATGAAATTTTTTTCATCATAACGTAAAACCAATTTCTCCCTAGTAACAAGTTGTAATCCAATAGTGCGTCAACCACTTCTACCTAAATAGAAACGGTATTTCCCACTAGATCGACAGATAGTGCTGGTAATAAACTATGAGTCTGGAAACCTCATCTGTCAAAGGATTTCAAAGTGGTTGGTGATCAATTCAGTTCAGGAGAACTGATGGCTCTCCAACAAGACAGATAAAAATGAGGTGGAATCTCCTTCGCCCAATATAGTCTGATGAAATTTCCTACCAAGCACCTTAGTCACGATTTCAAGCACGAGTTGGTGGGATAACCTTGATTTGTAGTTCTTCACATTAAAATTTATTGTAGTAAAATTCACTAGATATAAGGCCCCTGGGGATAACAACAATTTCTTACACTGTGTAGGGAAATTTTGGAGTACTTCTAGTGTAGACATGGTGCAAGGTGGTTGAGATACATATTCAACAATGTTGTAGAATTCAGCAGCTCGAGCGCTAAGATTGAAAACTAACTTATGGATTGTACTCTTAGGAGGGAATAAAATTGTGTCAAGACTAGGTTATCAATGGTAAGGGGGGAATCAGAAGGAGGTGGAGGAGAAGGATTGGCAAAAGGATTCTTCTCAGGAGAAGCACCTTCATATATTTTCTTGGTAGGTTTATCATATGTTTGATTTTCTATGGTCTGGGAAACAATTTCGGAGAACATCATTCTGATTTCCTATGTGGAGGAAGAGGGGCCATGTAAAGATGTATGATCGATTAATTTGTGTTGAGATGGGAAAGGGTCAGTTAGCACTGTTGATGTAGGATTATTTTTCAAAAATTTGTTGATCTCTTCATGTCTAGGACATTCCTTCATGAAGTGATCATCTCCACATAACATGAAGGGGTCTTAGCTTTTTGTTTAGGTTTCAACTCATTCTATGAAGTCGTGGTATTTGTATTCTCCTTCTAGTTCCATTTTTTATATTTAGCTTTACCCTTTTTCTTATTACCATGTATTTGCGAGCATTGGATAGCATTCACCTTCGTGGAAGAGTAGGAGTGGAAGAAGTAGCAGGAGAAGAAATTTGTTGCTTGGAAGGCTTCACTATCGATGGAGGTTGGATTGAACCTACAACACCATCTACAGGTGTTGGTAGGAGGTTTCGATGTGAAATAGGAATCAAGGTAAGCAAGGAAAAGGATGATGCACAAGGCAAAGGATGATGTGCAATACCAAGGATGGTGTGCAAGGTGGAGAAGTTGACAAAGAGTCCGCTTGGTCGTAGTTTTGTACTTTTTGGGTCATGATTTTGTAGTTTTTGGTCCAAGTTAATTAGGGAGCCGGTTAAAGTGGACCATTTTGTAAAGGTGGAAGCCTATATATAGAAGTAGGAATGTAGTAGAAATACAAGCTTGATAAGTTCGAATAATTTTCGAAAAAGACCTTGATTTTGTATGTGATGATCTTATTGGCATTTGCAGATGATTGATCTGTGTTTTTTTCTTTTCCACAACCATGAGAATGTATTGTGGGAACCTATTTTGATGCACAAAGTAATATGACATGAGTGGATGTTGATGGGACCTATTTGTCTTATGTTTTTCTACTTTTACTAATTTTATGATGCGATCCGAGTAATGTAATGATTTCATGTGGTTGTTATTCATGAATGATGTGATGTCTCAAGATTTTGAATGATGTCATATTTATCTATTTGTTTACAAGTCAACCTAATGCTACGATATAATGTGAGTGACTATGGATGCGATATAAATGGTTTTTGAGGTGAATAAGTGATAATAAAACCCATTCTTGAATGTCTAAGTAATGTTGTGATAGTAAGAAGGTAGCAAGAATGTAGATGTGCAAGATATTCTTCCTTATTATGGAAATATGGTTCCAACAGCTCTCCCTCGAACATCTTAGGTGAGGCTTCATATGCTTCAGAGGTGTTTCTAAATAGAGTAAAACTTGTCAAGGTTAGTTCTAAGGGAGATCATTGTGTTTAGGGGTGTCAATAGAGTGTGAACCCCTGTCGACAGATTTGTGTCAACAAATGGTTCTATTGCTGGGACCATAGTATGAGGAGAAGGAGGATATGTTGTGCTATCCAACGAGACCAGAGATTCAATATTGGTTCGATTAAAAGCCTCAAGAATTTGCAATAGAGGAAAATCCAAGTTCCATACTAACGACAGAAGAGTGGGTGGGAAGGAATATCTATTCTGATATCCATGAGTATTTCTTTGCCGAGTTTTTTATTATCTTGTACAAGTGGTTGGCACATCTGACGTATCGAAAGACAAAGTTTCAAGGAGGATAACCCACTTGCTAGACCCTAGAGCTAATCCAGTAGCTGAAGGAAGTAGACAACAGAGCGTCAAGGGCCTTCAAAGTGTGGCTTGAAAACATCTTGGAGGGATACATCACTAAGTTTGTAGTCAACACAGTCAAGTATTATAGAGACGCTGAAAGGAAATTCTTCAAAGGACCGAGAGGTAGGTTTTTATTATCATTTCAATTGTGGATTAAAATGATTATCTGTGAAAAGGGCATATTGAATATGATCTCCAACGAGTAAATCTATAATGTGCAGAGGTTGCAGGTACTATGAAGATGAGGGTTGGATGGAATGATACGAGGTATATGGATGGTATTTTTGATGAACCTATGAGGGAATTCGAGGAAGAGTGTGGTTTTCTGCAAATTCAGGTAATATTTCGATAAGAGAACATGCAAAGGGATAAGGAGGGTCTTGTTGCGATCGAAATATGAAGCTATGAGAGAATATCACAAGGGACTAAGAGACCCTAAAACAATGAAGGAAATGACCAAGCTACACCCGAGCCTGAGGAAGGACCAACCCAGAGAAACAACATACCTACACCTCCGTGCACTGCACTAGAGTCAGGAAGAAACACTAGCTCAACAACAAATTTCCTGGTGTACCATCAACACACTAATAGTAGCGGATCAATGAACACAGCTAGAAGACCCAGGATGGCAGGGGATGATGTGAAATTACCTTTGTTTTATGGGAACGTAAATGAAGATCCTAAACAATACTGGTTTCTATGCGAAGCAGTATAGACTGTGAAGTGATTCCTCGATGAAGATATTAAGAAGTTCTAGTTGGTGACAACTTTTTGAGGTCGCACATTATACTCGTACATGAAGTTCATGTAATTTCTGACAGGGAACCCACAAAAGACTCTAGCAGAGATTAGAATAGGATTGATTGAAGAATTCAGAAAACCCAAGTTTGATTTGAAGTATATCATAGAATTGAAGGAGATCAAGCAATATCCAAACAAATTGGTATGGTATTTTGATCAGCGATTCAAGACGCTAATGGAAAAAGTCAGTTTCAGAATGAGCGATGTTCAACACAAAGAATGGTTCCTTGTCACTCTAGTACCAAATATCCAAATGTCGTTGATGCAGCAGAAGATTATGAAACAAAGTGAAGAATTGGAGATCGTAATGAAGTTGGAAGCTTCCCCAGTTGGAGAAACTAGAGTTAGCATGAATCATATCCAATCATAATTGAAGAACCTCACAATTGAATTGCAAGATATCAAGAAGGGAAGAGAGCATCAGGAGGAAGTAAGGTGCACTCGATGTCACAAAGAGGGACATCATAAGGATCAATTCCCATATTTCTGGAATTACTTTCTTTAGGCCGGAGCTCCAAATCCACTAAATCAAGGTGGCTTACCATGGTGTCGAATCCATCAAACTCATGGACATTGACATGAGGAACGTGTGTATCTCTAGAAGATGGTATCTAAGCCTGCGAATTTATTTTGTACTTTTTTTCGCTACGTTCATCATGAAGACAAGGATTTCCAAGCATATGACCTACTCTAGGGTAGGACAATGGATACGTATTACATGAAGGGAGAAGAACACCGACTGATGGAGAGACTGGCACCACAAGTGGTGCAACCACAACTGTAGTTTGTACAACCACAACCACAATTCGGACCACCACCACAATTTTCTTCGATGCAGCCATAGTATAATCAGATGCAATATGCTCCATATAAGTTGCAGTATACTCAACTGCAATATATTCAATAATAACCGAATCCACTGCAAAAACAACAATTTAATCAGCCATAGTATCAACAACAAGGAGGATTTTGCGAATGATTCCAAGGAGGATGAAATTAAGGTTTTGGATGATGTCATGGACCTGTGCAATGTTACAATTATGGAGTATTGGGACATTACCAACAATATTTTCCAAACCTGCAGGCACAATGTACCTATTGTACTGCTGCAGATCACATCGTTGAATATTATCCATAGTTGATTGTGAAATGGCAAGAAAATATTGTTGCACCACTTCAGAACTAGAATCCAAACATGAATCAGAATGCAAACCAACTGGTGAATCCACCACAAAACCAGTACCAAGGTATAATAGTTGGAAATATCTCAACAAAACCTAGGCTTCAACCTACAGATGTTGGAGTCATTACTCATGGTGGTGTGACAATAAGAGATGATGCTCAAATACCACAAGTTGTATTGGAAAATTTGAAAAATGTGCAATTCGATGTTGACACTGAGAGGGATACATTCTTTGAAGCATGGGAGACCATAAGAAGAGATATGGCTAAGTTTCCTATTTATGAAATGCTACATGTTTTTTATTCAACACTTGTAGTAGGATCATCGTAGAAGCATGGTACACTGTTAGCCAGAAATACACACCTCCTGTAGACAAGAGTTGGTTCCCTAGATTTGAATGGTTTAGGTCTAGAACAAATCACAAACACCAAATGTTAAACTTCTCCTAGATATTGTTAATCAACTGAATGGAATTCCATAATACTTCTCTCAAAGTTTGTACTCACTATCCCCATAGAAGAACCCGTAAAAGATGGAAAACAACAAGAGAAACATGATAGCATACAATATAATCAACTAGATCTATGCTCGTGACCAAGGAATCAAGCAATATAAACACATGAAACATAAATATGGGAAAGAAAAGACATTTTTTATTAGAAATGATTGGAGAGACTACAACCTTCATGCCTTGGTGTTGAGAGTTCCTTCCAATGGCTCCTTGCCTCTAACTTCACCTTGCCTCCAAAGATTCAACAATGATTTTGACGGAGTTTGGGTATGAAACACAATTCTTCCTCCTTTTGACCATGGGGGGTGAGCTAGTATTTAAAGGCATGGGAGGAAAGGTATGGTTGAGGATCTCATGGGTGAGGTGGAGATTAGATCCTAAAAGGGAGGATCTCGAGCTCTAGCTGGTCCTAAACCATAGGGATGAGGCTCCATGAAGGTCAGCTTTGAGAATCCTCTCGATGCTTCTCTTTTTGCCTTGAAAAATCGAACACTGCTCCTTTAATGAAGAAAGCAAGCGGTGATAAGGGGGAACCTCTTCTTGCATTGAGCACAGGAGCGGTGGCACCACTTCTTGCTCATGTATCAGGAGAGTTGTTGGCTCTTTTCTTCTTGGGTAACACTTTTTGTCAATGGGAGAGCAGTGTTACCAGCTCAGCACAAGGAAAAATTGCAAGGGGTTTAATTTGAACCTTCATTTCTCTAGGGAAAAATTTGAGGGATTTGAGCAGACAAGGGTATACCTATCTCATAACATGAGGGTGACAATATTTCAGTATAACATACAATACAAAATTTCTTTGAATGTTGTATCTCACTAGAAAATGATCTTGATACACTAGCTGAGATTGCAAGTATGCTATATCAACCTAAGAAGAGTTGACAGGATTCCGCTATGAATTCCTTGCATAAGAATAAAACCAGAAAGGAGACGAGGATGAATGCCCAGATTGGTGATTATGATGTGGATTCAGCTATTCTATATCTAGAATTAGATGTCAACATTTTGACAAAGCAGATGTGGAAAAATATGGGGAAACCACAGTTGGTTTGGTCCCATGTTCAACTATGACTGGCCAATTTGGGCGACTACCACTCTTAATGGTGAAAATCAAAGGAATGAAGACATATGCAGATTTTGATGTATTGACATTGTCAAAGAAGGAATCTCGTATCCTGCATTACTAGGAATTGGATGGGCTAATGACATCTTGGTGGTGATTAAATTCAAGAAGCAAGTCATGACTTTTGAGAACCATGACATCAAAGTCAAATCTGCAATGGATCTAAGTGAAGGAAGAAGGTATGTTGAACCAGTAAAGGAAGAAGTTGTAGGAGGATGGGCCCATGCATACAACATTTTAGAGGATTATGTTCATCCCACTACATATGGAAGGTTGGGCTAGAGAATCTTGAGATATACATCATCGAATTCTAACGATGCATTGAAAAATTGGTAGAATTGGCTACATGAGGTTTCGATTCAGAAGTGCAAACGAACCACTTAGTCACTATATCGGGTCACAATGGAGGTTGTACAGTTACCGACATATGAAGGATTTCTTGATTTTCTTGAATTTCTTGTTGACTTTAAATATAGTGTCTCAGAACCATAGAGACTATTGACATTGGACGAGGTGTTGAATGCCACTCCAGTACATTGGTGGGAAACACATAAGAAATCAATCAATGGGTGGTTGATGTGTCGTAGGTTGATGGAAGTTCTATTCGAAGAAGCAGAGCAATATGAAGTCGAGAAGTGTGATGGATGAAAAGATCCCAATGATCATTTGATTACATGTTATAATATGTGGCTGTCATGACCAAAGGATGAGTGGGTACATGATTTTTGACACACATTGGACGAAATATCATGAAATTGGTATGTATCAGTAGAACTATGAAGGGAGATCACAACATGGGAGGAACTTCCAATCTGCTTCAGTCATGCATTCAATTTTGTGGATTCTAATCCAGTAATTCATAGTGCACTATAGCATATCCATAATGTCGTCTTGGAAATAGTTTCAGTCACATATCCTGCGTAATCGCATGAGGTACCAATGATTCAATAGATGATGGAGTGTTACAACGTAACATGACAGGAGTACTTGATGATGGATATGACCCAAGGAACATCAATATTCTAGAATCTCAAGAAAGCCAGAACATTGTGGCACTGGAGATGTCGACATACAAAATTCACCAACCATTGAAGATTTGGAAGGTCAACATTGGGATAGAATAGGCCTCAAAATTCGCTAATATAGGAGATTATTGGGATGAAGAAACTATGGTGAAGATCACCGATCTATTGCATGAGTTTCAGGACATGTTTTGGAATAAATTCTTTGAAATGAAAGGGATTGTAGGAGATTTGGGAGAAATGAAAATCCCACTCAATCCAAATTTGAAGCCATTGAAGCATAGTCCTTATAGCCTGAATCCATGATACAAGGAGAGATTGAAGGTCGAACTTGACAGAATGTTGGATGTAAGAATAATAGAACAATTCAAAGAATCAGAGTGGATCAGTCTGATGGTCATGCAAGACAAGAAGAGAGGTGAGGTTCAGATCTATCTTAATCTTAGGAAGCTTAATGAAGCATGTATTCACGATCCATTCCCGATGTTTTTTATTGACAAAGTGTTGGAAGGGGTAGGTGGTCAGCATATCTACTCATTTACGGATGTATTTTAATTCCATCATCAGATCAAGATTGTGAAGGAAGATCGACATAAAATGACTTTTGTGACTAAGAGGGTATGCTTTCAGTATATAGTGATGTCGTTTGGCCTCAAGAACACACCTACGATATTTTCTAGGATCATAGTTGATACGTTTAAGGAATTCATTCAAAAATAATTAGCGGTATACATGGATGATTGGACAGTTTATGGGCTGGTAAAGTATCACCTTACAAATTTTCCACTGATTTTGGAGTAGTGTCAATAGCACTGAATTCGAATAAATGCATATTTTGTGTGCCATTAATGATTTTTTTGGGGCACGTTTCCTATAGGGAAGGGATCTTGGTTGATCCATCTAATATTGAGATTATGTTAAGTTCCCCCCACCAACAAATGTGAAACAACTCGGAGCGACATTGGGAAATATGGGCTATTATCAGAAGTTCATAAGAGGATATGATGCAATCACAACGCTGATGGATAAGTTGTTGAAGAAAGATGTGCAGTTTGAGTCGAGTCTTAAGTGTCAAGGGAATCTAAACAACTTAAAGAAGAATATGGTCACATCACCAATATTGGTCTTTATGGACTGGACAAAGGAATTCAATGTCCATGTCTATGCATCGTCAATTGCATTAGAAGTGGTTTTGGAACAACTAGGAGAAGGGGATATTGACCATCCGATTTATTTTTCCAGTCAGAAGCTGTCATATGCGAAAAGGAATTACACAACGATTGAAAGATAAGGGTTGGTGATGGTCTATGCATTGCATAATTTTTGTCACTACTTGTTAGGAGGAAATTTCAATATATTCCCTGATCATTCTACATTGAAATACTTGGTGAATAATCCTATGTTGGGGGGGAGATATGTCATTGGCTGCTACTCTTCCAAGAGTTTGATTTCAAAATCATTGTGAAGTTGGGTCACTCGAATGCAGGACCTAACCATTTGTCACAAATTGAGACATGCGAAGAAGCAACTAACATCAATGATGGGCTACCTAATGTGCACCTATTCAAGGTTGGAATGTTCAATGACCATTATGAGAAAATAATTCATATTTTAGCAACAGGAAAAGCACCAGATGATTTCACCATAAATCAAAAGAAGCAATTTTTTGTTCGGGCTGCAGATTTTCAGTTGACTGCTAGAGAAATCTATAAGATGGGACCTAATGAGATCCTACGTTGATACGTCTTAATGCATGAGAAGGAAATGAATTTGGTGGAAGCACATGATGGCATTGCAAGAGGACACTCTAAACATAGCACAACATCCAGGAAGATACTTCGTGCATGTCTCTGGTGGCCAATTGTGCATAACGATGCAGTGGATTATGCAAGGACTTGCAATGTTTTCCAAAGTACGAGGAAGCCTTCACTAAGGGATGAGATTCCCTTAGTACCTTAGGTAATGCTGCAACCATTTTATAAGTGGGAAGTGGATTTTGTGGGCCCCATCAACCCACAAGGAAAAAGGGATAGGTGCGTGATATATCATCACAACGACAGATTATTTAATGTGGTGGATGGAAGTTGCACCAGTGATATATTGCACTGCTGTGACTGTAGCAAGATTTCTATTTGACAATGTTGTCACTCGATTTGGTTGTCCAAATGTTTTGATGAGTAATCAGGGGGGTCATTTTATCAATCGCACTATCAACACATTGATGGAGGAGTTCTAGATTCAGCATAAGAATAACTCCTTATCATCCACAAGATAATGGGACAGTCGAAGCATTCAATAAGGTATTAAAGAATACACTCACAAAGATCTACAATATGAGTCACGATGATTTAGACTTGAATATTTCGATGATATTATGGGATTATCGAACTACTTGTAAATGGTTGACAGGGAAGACACAATTCAAGTTGGTATATGGCTAGGAAGAAGTGATAAAAATCGAATATAATGTTCCAAGTCTGTGCATTGCAACATCGAAAGGGATGGATGATGAAGGAGAACTAGAAGAATTCCTAACACAGTTGGTGCAGCTAGAAGAAGATCAGTTCATCACAGGATTTCATCAGCAAGTTGAGAAGGATTTCCAAAAGGCATGGCATGATCGACACATCAAAACCAAGCACTTCCAGCAAGGATATATGGTGCTTCTCTATGAAAACAAGTGTGTGAAACACCCAGGTAAGTTGCAAATGCATTGGTTAGTTCCTTATGTAATCAATTTCATTACCAACAAAGTTGTGGTATAGTTGTAGCGGTTAGATGGTGTGATGTTTCCTAAGTTAGTGAATGGAATCCAACTCAAGCCCTACTGAGAGGTCCCAGTGAAACATGATTCTTAATGAATAACGCAATGAAAAAAAATGCAAGAGGTGGTACTAAAAAGGCTAGTGCACTGGGAAGCAGTGGCAATGCAAGAGAAAATATTTTGAGTCAGAGTAAGGAAGCAGTGTGGCAATGTACGCAGGGAGATGATACAATAAAATATGGAATTTAATGTAGAAACTAAAATGGTTGAGTGGCAGCATCGTCCAGCATCGATGGACGATGCATGCATTTATGGAGAATATGACCATTAGATCTAGTGGATCAGCAACATATTTAGTTGATAAGTGGTGGATTTGGTTGTGATGATTGAAAATATTTCGCACAGGTGGTCCCGCGCTATAAGAATGGGTGGGGTGCAAGTTGCAAAAACCATTGTTGTTGTTGAGTGAGAATATCATAGAGAAATAGCAAAGCAGAGTTGTGAAGTTGTGAGTGATTGAATTCTAGCAATGCCACTAGTAATATCAAGTGGAAGTATCCACGATTCACCACCTATTGGTATGCTGATTTTGGAGGAGGGGTTTAGCATGCAGAGGAAAACTCCATGGATTATGTGGAATAAGAAGGGGACCAATCGTCCAAATTTGCCATCATAAAAGAAGAGGACTACTAGAAATTCAAGTAGAGAAGAAGCAGTTGCATAGGTTGGGTCATCGACAAATGGGGCAGAAGGCACCACATCAAGACATGGGGTGAGAGCTGCGAACATCCATAGGTTTATTCCCTCATGTAAGCCTGATGCAACCCAACCTAAAATGATGAATAATCAATGGCACCCAATTCTAATGACAGCATTGTTGATGGTGAAGTAGTGCACATTCAATATTGTGCCTCGTCTAACATGAATGAAATATAGTGATTACGATATGTTGGCATACAGTAAATGCACATCGGAATTGTTTGAGTCACAAAATGGGAAGGATGGTGAACCATTTGTGTGCGCAAAACATCGGTGGGATATGGGACTACAAATTTTGGGGCCCTTTGGCCTAATACACATGCCATAGTTTGGCAGGCTGGTAGAATCCAATGCATGCGCAAAGCAGCTATTGGCATGTTTTCATGGAGGCTATTTGTGGCTGGACACAAAGGTGCTAGAAACCACTGAGTTGATATCACTACTAGGTTTTCCATTCAGGGGGCCAAACCGTCACGCAACAAGGACAATGATAAGAGGCTAGCTGCCAAGTTGAAGCAGAAATATGGAATGGATTGCGACAAGAGAGCATATGTCGTTGAAACTATAAATGATCAGGAAGTTCACATTGCAAAGAATATTTTGGCTATTAAGGTGGTGTGAAAAAATTGCCCCAATCAATGTACATTTGGGGTAATTCATGCATAGAGAAATGCGCAAACGGTGTGTAGATGAATTGATTGTTTTTTTTACTCAACCAGTTAACGAAATATGCAATGCTGGTGTAGGAGGGTAAGAGGCCATTCGCTTATTGTTGGTTATTAATATTGATTGCATTAGTTGCATGGATGGATCCCAAATACTATCAAGGGATGGACGTTGAGATCGCACGGGTTTGTAAGGGCACATGATACCAAAATATTTTGTATCTCAACCAGAGGGACCGGTTATCTGATTGTGTAATACCGTTCTGGGTGTATTAGGATGTGCTGTGGATCGCAACAGAGAAGGTTCTGCACATATCTGAAGATGCAGTGACAAATTATCAACAAGTCATGAGATTTGCGATGGGCCCACTCATGATTTATATACAAGAAATAAGAGACCCGAATAAGAAGCGGTTGACCACTCAATACAAGTTAACTGACAAGGATCTTGATCTGATAGTAGATGATTGGTCTACTGAGTGGAGAACATCGGTTAGTACCAAAGAGGTGTGAGATGCTGCAAAGGGTCCTCCACTTGATTCCCCAATGGATTAAGAACAATTGCAAGAGAGAGAGCCAAAGTCACATGAGGCCTCCTTAAAGACCCCAATGGATTCAAAGATCGATCTCCAGTTTGAAGAGACAAGGACAAAGCAAGGCAAGGAGCAAGGAGAAACAAGTAGCACTGCACCGATGACCGATCAAAAGGTCTATCGCATCTAGTGGCAATCACTACAATGACTACTACTAGTGAATTAAAACTAAATAAATAGTCAACGGAAGGATTCTAATAGGTAAAGACCCAATTACAACCTTTAATTAACGCTATTTTGGAGAAGGTGCCAGAAACCGATGTATTACAAAGGACCGACGAGTTGAGCATAGGTACGCGGGTCTGGATAGTGTAGATTCTATCGTGAGTATTGGATACCAATAGTGAGGACGTTGACACCTCACTTCGGTAATTTTAGACAATCGTGTTAGATGTTAATGAATTACCAACACACACTTTGGTGCAGTTGCAGAAGTTAGCGAGTTAGGAAATGGTCGACCGAGAACAAATCCTTGGTGACCACTTATTGAAGTCGCGGTAGAAGGAAGCATAAAAAAAACAAGAGATAGAGTGCCTAAATAAGGCACATGATGTACTGATTATGGAGAAAGCAAAATTATGGGATGATAGGGTGCGAGTGGAGAAAGATGATTCTTTCGCCTATCAATAAATCGTGAATGTACCAGATGATATGCTTGGGGAGACAAAAGTTCTGCAGTTAGGGAAGGTCATCAAAGACTTAAGAGGAGACCTTGAAGAGTTGAAGGAATGAGTGACCCTGACCACGTCTCCAGAGCAAGTTGCAGAGTGTAAGACGAAGATCGAAGAGGTGGCCACACAACTAAAATAAAGTGAGAAGGATGCGAGGGCAGTCATAGATCATACTGTGCAATTTTGGGGGTAGCGTTGTTCAAGATGAGTAGTTGAGGATGCAGTTACACAGAGAAGAGGCACAATTGACAATGATGAGGGAATTACTTAGAGCAATTCCCCCCATCATACAATTCACTAAGGCAATGAAGCTGAAAGCATTGTAGTAGCGTGCAACAAATGCAAGAGTGTCTTATCAGTGTGTTGACAACTTGGGTTGTAGGTTGCTAGAAAAACTACAAGGCAATCAACAGAAGGAAAAATTCCAACTAGAAAGGCTTTGAATCAATCCTGCGAAGAGATGATTCTATCCTCTATTTGTTTGGGATGAATAATTCCTATGGATACAAGGCCTCCACTAGCACAAAGGTTTGTCAGATTAATAAGATCTGCTCTTATGACAAGTGAAAAACGATTCAAAGTAATTGATTATTAGACTTACTATTTAAGATAACTTACACAGGGTAAATAACAGACTTAAGATATGGAAGTTGCAAAATATAATAGGAAAAATAAAATAATTACTCAACATACATAAATGCAAATTAAGATAAAATCTCTTGGACCAACTTTAAATAAATCCTACACAATTAAACTTGCAAAAGGTTCCAAATATTACAGAGGTACAACATGTCCAAGAGGCAATACTAATTAACAAATCAGTATCAAACATCAATGAATAATCATCATTTATGCAACAAATAATGTGAATCAAATAAAAACATTCATTTAACACACATTCAATATGTCAATTTCGTAAGGAAAAATCAATACGTGAACTAACACATTAATAAATAAACCACCAATAATTAGCATGCTAGATAGATGGAAGAAGGACTAGAATTCATTAAAGACATTTAATGAATAACCATGAAACATAGCATAAAATTACTGTAATTTTATTATCTTGCAAAAAATGACAAAGTACAAAAATCACAATTTTTCCTGGTATGCACTTGGCAGTCTGTTCTTCAGTATAACTCCTAGGATTAATCTCCAAAATTTCCTCCCTCTACTTGAGAAATACCTTCCCTTTAAATACTATCACATATTTTACAAAAAAGGAAAATTCCCAAAATGTGGGATTACAAAATAATGTAGTTTCAAGGTTTTACAAGGGCGGAACACCACTTGGAATCTAGGTCCATCATATCGTGAATGTCTTGATATTTGGCATGTTTTAGGTGTACTTTTTTTTGCGAATTTGGGATTCAATCTCCCTCTTCTTGAATTTATTGCACTCTCGAAGGTACACCTATATTCTAACTATTGTAGCATGGGGTATCTCAATCCATCTTATGATACCCTGCGTGGTGAGTTGGTTTATCTCCTAGATTTGCTCCTTAGCTGTACCAAAATTTCATTCGATTTCTTCCAACTTAATCTTAGGAGAAAGATCTTGGTCGATCGGATCTAAGGATGGCATGTCTAGAAAGATGAGAAAGGTTTCAAAAACCAACCATCTACGTCTGCATGCCACATGTCCATATTTGATGATGGATTCTACCACATAACAGATGATTTCTCAGGTCTTGATGGTGACTTCAGTTTTCTTGGTTTGAAGTTTATCCATCACTAGAAAATCATGTAGTATGTCTTTGATATGCTTCTGCCAATCTAATGCATTGTCAAAGGTCTTAGCTGCTAGTCTTCTGGGAGTATGATGATCTTATAGGGCATTATATTGTCACTCAAATTTATTGTGCAGCTCCATCATTTCATTGAAACATGTATACAAATTATCCATAGACTGATATTATTTATCGTGGACTTTGTAGGCCATTTGCTTTAATTCTTCTACTGTCAATTTGGAGAACGAGGAAATAGTTGAAACTAGCTGAAATTCCTTGAGTTGTTGCTCAAGGGTAGGAATATTATCTCCATGTTGTTGATTGAGAACATTAGAATTCTTAATATGATGCTTGAGATAGTCATTCTTCTTTTGCAACTGCTTCAACTTCTCTTCATGCTCTTGCTTTAGAAGATGGACTTTTTGTTTTTAATGTGCCTCAGCTACTACCAAGTCATGTTGGGTCTTCTATTGCTCTTGTTCTTTGTCCCAAATATATTTATTCAACTATGAAACTAAATCATAATTAGCTCCTTCAAAATCCCCCATGGAAACGACTGTATCTAAAGCCCCTTGTTTGATGTGAGGGGAATCTGACTTCCAAATTATTTTATTACGAGAAGGAACTTGTTTGATTGTGCCTTCCCACGTCCTCTTAGTTCCTTTTTTCATCACTTCTTTGTCCTTCTTTATCCAAAAATATTTTCCTAAAGAGACCACACCATCCTCACCAAAATATTCAATCCCTTTAGTAGCTGAGATGGTTTCTTGTTGGGGAGTGACTAGGGGATCGGGTTGGGATTGGGAAACAGGAATTTCCACACTGATGGGTGTAATAATCATGGGAGAAGTGGCGAAAATAGGTGCAAGAGATGAGGAATAAGTGAGAATAGGTGTATGAAAGTTGGGGAGAAGGAATTCTAGAAACGGAAGGAATGTTTATCTAAGGAAGATGAGAAGGAAGGGATGTTGGTGTATTACGAGGTGGTAAGGGGGTGGAAAGAATAGATGAAGTAAGGGGATAATTAGCACTAGGTACATCAACTAGTACCATAGGATTTATAGTGGTATATTCAAGAATTGGGGATGAATTTAATTCAGAAAGAGAAAACTGAGAAAATGATGAATCAAAAATATTTTCAGACATATGGGTGTTGGGAATATAAGATGTCATGGAGGTAAGTATATTTATAGGGAATGTAGAAGGCCCACTTTCTTATTCCAATGCACTATGAATTTCATGAATTTCAATTTCATCTTGTGGTGGAGATTCTACCTGCTGAGTTGGAGGGATTTGCATGGGAACTTTCTCTTGAGGAGCATGTTGACCTGGTGATGTTGGTTGTTCTTCCCTGGGTATTTCCTAAGGTATATGTTGTGGGTCAGCAGCTGGTGCTTCTTGTACCTGTACCTGTTGAAGAACAAGATTAATTTTCTACTTCTTTGGTTGAGTTTCAACCTCTTTTGTCTACGTCTATAGCTGATAACTGAGATTTTCAATATTTCTCTTAAACTATGCCCATTTATGAAGGGTCTCCAACATTTATGAAAGCTAGGTTCTTACAGGAGTCACCAAAACAACCTTACCTTTATCCTGTGATTGAGTATCAAGGGAAGCAGAAGATCTTCCTTCTTGATCTTTTGCTTCCTTCTTTATGTTCTTCCACTGAAGGTTCTCTTCTATGTCTAGCTTTACCTTTCTGAGGTGGAGGACAAAATCCTTGAGGTCCTTTTGATACTTGAAGACATGGGCTTTCACATTTGGATCATCAATATTGCTCAATGCTTCTTGAAAATGCATATATGTGTTGTAAATGGAGTCACCAGGATAATTCTCATGATCATACTGAAACTTAGCATGTTCCTAGAAAAAAAAGATGGCCATATATAGCCATATATGATTTAGGGACATGCATTCTTTTGGGGACTTCCCCCAGGTTCATATTAGAAATATATTTACCCAGCATAGTTGCATGGGTGGAAGTATGCAGAACAAGAGAACCTAAGCTCGATGGAAATCTAGGCCAAGCCTTTCTTTTAGATCATGAAAGTCTGGAAAAAATCCCATCAATGACATTCTGATAGGATGCTTCATGTAATACCATGCGATATGGAACTATCCTTAGCAGCAGATGAGTTGTGTTACTGCCCCAAATTCTGATATAGGAGAAATACCCTCCAACATACCAATCACCGTCTAATGAAATCAATTCTCTTTCTCTCTCAGAAAATGTTGAACCGTCTACCTTGAATCTTTTATGGTACATTGGCCTAAGAAACAGGTCATATATCTCATAGAATCGAGGGACAAAATTGTCCTCCCACATATCTGAACAATAAATGTGTATTGGAGGGGAATTTTTATTCCAATTCTAACCTAAGGCGGGAAAAGAAGAATTTGTACATAACACATCCATTACATAACTTGACATGTAAAATGTTGGCTTCCTAGTGGATGAGGTCTTCTAGTATTTCTCAATCTCTTCCTTCATATTCACAGATAGAATCTATGCCCAATTAAAGGACTCACTTGAAAGGAGAATATGATGGGCTATTGGAACCCATTCAACATTGAACAATGAACAATTTTCTAACCCATAGAAATGATAGAACATGGATGCAAGAAATGAGAAAGGTTCCCTAAAACAAAAATGAGATAAGAATTTCCTGGTTTGGGCACATACTCAGTTGGATTTTCCATCCAGGATTTTACTACCTCATAATAGTTCTACCGGGAAATGGCTTCATCGAGAAATATGAAGGTCAGAAGTTGTCCAGGAGTTCCAAGTGCACGGACCCTCGAAAAAAATGTTAGGATTGAAGGAGGCCATAGGGCTATGAACATGGTCGTCAAAGGTGCATTAGTTACGGTTTTCATTATCCAATTCCCACTTAACTGGGTCCTTGTAGGGCATGAAAGGAGGTCGTGTAGAAATGCAGTGGAGCTGGGAACTGTGAATTCTTGCATATGTGGGCTGATTGTGGGGAGTTTTTGAGAAATCGTCATTGTCAAAAATTGCATAAATAATAGACTAGTCCAAGTGGAGGGTTTCAAAGACGTACCCACTAGTATCAGTGAATACTTTGGTGTTGGGGTGTTTTCTCTTCTCCTCGTGTAGAGTATTTTTTGACATGGTGTTTCTAGATGTGGTGGATTCCATTTCTTATCAAAATTTAGAAACCATGGTTTAAAAACTACTACAGTTTATAAATAATAGAAAAAATGGTCGTTAAGGGAAAATACTTACCGGTAGGAAGCTTTGAGAACTAGAAAATTCATGAGCTCGCGCGAGAAAAATCCACAGTAAAATATTTAAGCGTAGTAAAAAAACAAGTGAAATGGTAAACATTTTGTAAATTTGAATAGATTAAATAGCCCGAAACTCAATGGAAAAATAGATCTAGGTCATATATCTTACATCAACAAATGACTGAGATCGAGGTTGGAAAGTAAAACGCGGGAGTGAAAAAGTTAGAAAGATTTGTATTTTTCTAGTTTTCTCCTTCAGAAAGAGGAAGTCAGAAACAAAATTATTTATCAAGAAATATTATTAAAGTTCTGCATTCGCATTTTTGCATAAGCAGAAAGCAGAAAGTAGAAAAATGAAAAAACAAGAAAGTGCCAAAGATGACTTTTCCGCCTTCCACAACTTGCCTTAGTGGAAAGCGGAAGTCGAAAACAAAATATAAAGGTTTTATGAACAAGGGATTTTCTCCTTCCGCAATCTTCCTTGGCCGAATGCAGGATGTGGAAAAAATATATTTTTATTGACAAAAAATTGAAAATCCCGCAATCGGCCCTTGCGGGTTGAGGGATGCGGGAAAAGTATCTCTGGTAAACCTCCAAAAAAAGTATTTCCACAATCCTCCTTTGCGAAATGAGGGATTTGGGTTGCAGGAACACAAAAAAATAATTACGACAGAAAAGGCGCTTCTAAAATCTGCAAAACCAAAAAAACAAGGCTTATGAGGAAATTTTATTAAGTCCAAAACACTATACTTACAATTTAAATATTCCCATAAGAAGATCGTGGCTTCAAAATTAAATTTAAATACTAATGGGCTCTCATTTTAGAGGTATTAAAATGGGATTTGTTGGCGGCTCGTTGGGAGAAGAAGTTATCTATGTATAGTTCTACATAAAAATTCCAAAGAAGATATGTCAGTGTGAAAATATTTCTAGTTCATAATAAAACAATAAACTCAGTGAAAACACAATCAGGCCTAGCACAACAATAGATCACATTTCCATCTCACAATTTCAGAATCACCGATAGTGATGCCCAATAAATGATCCAGTATTAAAAGTGCTAAGGTATCCCTGCAAGCAAGATGTCAGTAATGAAAGCAGTTTTCGATAAGCTCATGATGAAAACCTTGAATATATCTCATGATCTTCAAACCAATAATCACCTTGGATGTATATTTTGTTTGGAATATATACAACATTTTTTTTAGCATAAAATGCAACTTACTTGCAACAAGGTCGTTGCCCTGGTAAAGGAACAATGCCATACACACATCTCACCTGGAAACTAAAAATCTAGCTCCATAAAGAGACTCCTTGTCTTTTGGATTTTAAACCAAAATCAATTACCATGGCATGGTAACCACCTATGAGTAATTTCAGTCCAGAGAATATCCATGAACATGGCTAGGATCGCTTGTGATAAGACCTCGTGTCCTTGAATAGAAATTTTTTTATATTAAAATGACAAAAAATAATTTACATATGAAAGTTGCAATCCATTACCCTGGCTTGCGAACCAACTGATAGTAATGTCATTCACTGAACATGTCTATGAACATGATAGGTTGGCTTGTGATAAGACCTCCTATCTTGCAGCTTACACTTAATAGGGTGATTTTATTAGTTCCAAGGAGATCAAGGTGAGATCAGAAAAGAATGCAAATTAAAGAATCTATTATATATTTTCTACCAATAGTCACTGAAACACCCAGCAAGAATACAAGAATGCTCCAAAAAATCAATCATCATTATCAGGATAATTAAATATAGTGATCGTTAGAACTGAAGATTCAACGCGAAAAAATCAGCATAGATTCTAGATTGCATTCTCATAAAGATATTGATCTGGATATAAACCAAGTGGAAATTTCTGACATATCCAAATTAAAATTTCTTAGTTAAAACGTTCTAGGGATAAACCACTTTACCAAATGAAACTAGTTGTTGTGAGTATACAATGTTTTGTAAAGAAAGGAAACAAGAAAGCAATCAAACCAAATTAAAAAGATAAAAGAAAATTAATCAAAACCACACCTTATATACAGGTAAGTAAAACTTACCTCAATAAAAATACTTCTTTAGGAGTTGGATATTCATTGGATAAGCCTCAGAAAGACCCTCCAATGTCTTTAAGCAGACAGTACTAGGGCCAACATTTTCTGTAACTATGAATGGCCCTAACAATAGATGTTGATACTTGGTATAGTCTCGTTTGTCTTTGTGGGGTTTGTACCACTTAAGTACCAGATCCCCAATCTAAAACTCACGACTGGTGGAATACTTATCATCAAACCATATTTTCACCAATTGTTGATGGTGATATAGCTTGTTCTTATATTTCTCGCTCTCCTCTTCTAATTTAAGAAGAGTTCCAATTCGATCTTGCAAATGGGAGGACTCATCATCTTATGAACAAGATTGTGCAATATGTAGTGATGGGAGAAGAATATTCGCTGGTAATACAGAATCTTTTCCATAAACCATGTAGTAGGGATAATTTCCAATAGAAACCTTAGGAGTAATTTGGTCTACCCATAAGGCATTAAAAATCTTTCTATTCCAATATTTGTGGTTTCCATCCACAGTTTTCTTCAAAATATTGATCAAATTCTTATTTGAGGATTCTTCCAAACCATTATCCTGTGGGTAATAATTATCATAATACTTCACTTTAATCCACTTTTCAAAGGCATACTAAGTAATATCAATTGAATCAAAGTAGGAGTCATTATCAAAAACCAAAGATTCAGGAACTCCAAACCTGGTAAGAATGTTACTCTCCAAAAATGATATAACTGGGTTGGCATTAGAAACCTTAAGGGGAATTGCTTCTACCCACTGAGAGAAATAGTATGTTACAATAAAGATGTACTTATGCTACAATGTAGAGGGAGGAGTAATTGGACTGACAAAATCCAGTCCCCATTGTTGGAATGGATACTGGACAATGACAGGTTGAAGGGGAAATGATGGCTTCTTCAATTTGTCAACGCATCTTTGGAAAGGCTCACATTCTCTGATAAATTTATGGGCATCATTAAATGATGTGGGCCAATAATACCATGATCTTAACACTTTGTGGGTTGTATTTTCTCCTGAGAAGTGTCCACCCATAGGTCCTGCATGCATATCAACCAAAACTTTTATCAGCCTCTGGTTTTTCAAGGCACCTAAGAAAGTCACCATCATATTTTTTGTGAAACAACACATTATCAATAAATTGGTAAGGTGTTTGTTTTAGTTTGAATGTGCTATGATTTTTTAAGTCAAGGGTTGGAGGGGCATACCCATCAGTAATTTAAAATTTAATATCGTCATACCATTCTGATGACAGACTAGAAATAACATCAATAGTTCCATCAGACATATCTTCTTGTTCAATGCATTGTCATTCCTGTTTTGGGATATTCGATTGGGATTTCAGTAAACATAAGACCTGCCCTTTGACCATATCGGAAAGCTTTATCTCCAAATATTACTCCTCGAGCGCAGACATCCAATGATCTCTTTTCTCTCCTAACTCCTTTTGGATCAGCATGTTTCTTATAGATATGTATGGGACGTTCACCTTAGTCTTTGACTTCAACAAATAGGGCCTAAAATGATTCACATATTTATAAACAGTATAAGCTTCCTTTTCCACATGTGTATAATTTAATTCGACCCCTTTGAATGTAGAACTCATCAAAGAAGCCAGAATCTCTACGTCCTCTTCATTTTTTAGAGTAAGCATGGAATCATTAGAAACATCAGTAGCAAAAGTATATAAAATGAAATCTTTTGAAAAATCAGGAGGCATCAATGCAGGAGCCTCCATTATATCTTTCTTAATATTCTTGAATGCATCCTTTTGGATTTCAAACCACTTAAATACAAGATATTTCTTATTTATGTCCTGAAGTGGTATAACATCTTGTGCAAAATTGGGAACAAATCTCTTAACAAAATTAATCTTCCCAAGGAAAGATTGCATAGATTTCTTCAAGCTAGGGAGACCGATTTTTACAATTGATTCGATTCTCTTTGGGTCAATTATTATTCCATCCTTTGAAACAATAAATTCTAGAAGTTTTTCATGTGTGACTGCAAAGACTGATTTATTAGGGTTCAAATAAATGCCATACTTCCTACATCTATCAAAAGCTTTCTTTAATTTTAATAAATAATCATGCCATTTTTTTGAGAAAATAGTTATATCATCCAAATAAACAATGACAGAGTTCTGTATCAAACCTATGAAAGCTATTTCCATATCTATCTGGAAAGTTGCACCGCCATTGATTAGCCCAAAAGGAATTATCCTGTAGGAAAAGGTACCCTAGGGTGTTCTGAAGGAATTCTTAAGATGTCAGAGTTCGTAACTAGAACTTGATTGTATCTTGAAAATCCATCAAGCAGAGAAAATATTTTTGCACCCGAAAATATTTGTAATATTTGTTCCATCGATGGAACAAGGTAGTTATCCTTTTCGAATGCTCTACTAAGATTTTGAAAGTACACACACAATGATCTCTCCAGTCTTTTTGTGGACCAATACCAAGTTGGAAATCCACTATGTGTGTCTGATAGGGAATATGATTATGTATTTCAAGAGTTTCTCAAGCTCTTTCTTTATGTATGGTTCGAGACTAGGATGCATATTTCTCATCTTTTTTTGATAAGGTCTTGCATCGGGCTTTAGGGGGATGTTATGTTGCATAATGGAAGCTTCAAAGGTTTTGAGATCATTGTAAGTCCATGCGAAAACATCCTTGTATTCTTTGTATTATTTCACTAAATCTCTCTCCTTTTCAAGAGAAAAAGTAAGGCCTATATTAATGAGATGAGGGTTTCTCTCATTACCAAGATTAAAAGTCTTATAATTTAGAGTAGAACTATGAGTTTTTCAATTTGGATTTCCTTTCAATTTATCTTGCAAATCATAGAATTTCTTTAAATTAAGGACTGATTTAGGAATCAAATTAGAAGAAAAAATATTATTAGACAGAGGTTTTTCATGTTCGACTTCATCTATAGAAAAGTATTTGAAAGTGTCTTGAGCCATGATGAAGTCTAATATCTGGACATCATCATCAAATATTTTCCAACTAGTTACATTATCGGGTATGGAATGCCTATGCAAAAGTTTGACAGAAAAGGTATCAAGAGAGAGGCCTTCGAGTGGGATGATCCTAGATGTAGTGTTTTCTAAAAGGTATGCATCGAAATTTTGTGACCTTGGGATAGATTTAATGCTAAAGGATTTAAATTAGCTTTTCATGTCCCTTACTAATTTCTGATAGTTCAAAAGATGGGGGGATAAACAATGGATCTGATTTCTCACCTGTTTGACTATAATTTTAGAGTTCCCATAACATTGAATAATTTCGTCTCCCAAGTCTATTTATTTCTTGAGCCCTTATATAAAGGCTTTGTATTCGACAATGTTATTGGTACACTCAAATTCTAGTCTATAAGGGATCATCCATTTGGTGCCCTTAGAATCGATAACTACACAACCTGCACCAACACCATATTTAGAATTACATCCATAAAAGAAAATAATCCATGATGAAAAATCTAATCTAAAATTGGTATTAACATGATATAAATTATGTACAATTTCACCAAAAAATGGAATACCTTTAGAATTGTCGATTTCTGATAGTCTATCAATATTTTGATTTGGGGAAGTGTCAATAGGAAAATCACCAAAGTAAGAGTTAAGGGTGTAGTGTTCAATGGCTGTATTCAAAAATACTGTTATTTCAGTTGGATCATTGAGATCCGTGTCTATCTGCTTCATGAGAGGATCTCTATTAATCTTGATCTGATTAGGCCTCCCATTGTATGGAAGCCATAAATGGGACCAACCAATAGAAACATATCTTTTCAATTTCTCAGACCAGTCTTTGCATAGCCACATACCATATGTCTCAGGAACATCAACTACTACAATATCCACTCTCTGACCTACTCTAGAGTCCACAGACAATGTTAAAAGGATGTTTTTTAGCTCCCCTAAAACTTTTACTCTAGATCTATCTAACTGCACTATCTATGTAGGACAAGACTCCCAAGTTGAATTTAACTTTATACACATAGACACAGGAATAACATTCGAGGATTCCCCTTAATCGATCATATAGTTGTGGACGTTTCTGTTAAAAATATCAAAATTCAGCAAGAAAGGTGGGACCCTTTTTGTACCAGACTTTTGAGACTTGGGCTAAGTGCAAATTTCTAAGTTATGATTTTGAGCTTCTCTAGATTTGTTTAATGCCATATTCTTAGGTAAAATTTCTCATTTGGATTGTATCTTGAGAAGTTCAAACAAAGAGATATTTTTTTTGGCACTCTTTAAATCATCTACCAAATTATATTCAACTTCGGAGATCACCTTTTCCTTTGGTGGTACTGCTTTACCTGTACTCTGACCAAATGTCATTGGTGGAGTGTCCTGTGATGTCAAGCCTTTACTTTTGGTGTTGTATGAATGCTCTAGATAGGATACATATTTTGTATCTTCCTCCTCCTCTACCTTTGGTAGCTATTAAAAACAATTGACTGTGTTTATATATGGATCTTTGTTTTCCATGGGAGGCATTGTTTCTATGGCTTTTTGTCTAGTGTCATTATTCATTATTTGAGGCATGGAATTTAATAATTTAAAGATAGAATATATATCATCAGAGGTGAATCTCTCCCCAGGGTTTAGAGGAGGTTGATTTAGTGGAGAATGGTAAGATCTTCTAAGTGGTGGCCTTTCCTAACCTCTATTGTTCACCTTAATATCACTACTAGCTCTTTTAAGATCTACCATGTCATTAGAAATATTTTGTAGCAGTTTTTTCATGTTATCAATTTTGTAAGGGCCTTTATTTAGAGTTGTGGGTTTCGGAACATTCTGTTTCCTTCTCCTGAATGTAGAAGGCTAGTATGGTTCTTGGTCAGGATTATATTTAAGACCAAACATATCTTTTTCTACTATAACATCCTCCGCAAAGGTTGCTTGTAGAGTAGTCTTACGGGCATGCTTGACCCACATGGAAATAGTTGTAGGCAAACCTTTAATATAGTAGTCTATTAATAGTGCTTCGTTAGGAAGGACTGTAAAAGGGATCTCATTCTTTAAACAGGAAAACCTTTAATTGAAATATTTGAATCCTTTTTTTATCCTGAGAGAAGATAATTCTATGACAAGTTCCTCTGGGGTACTATCATCTCCAAAATTCTGGAGGAATAGTACCTCAACTTGTTGCCAAGAATTAATAGAAAATACTTCTAAATAATAGTACCAAGTTGATGCTTGTCCCTCAAAAGATTAAGGAAACAATATACACACCACATCCTCATGTATGACACTCCTCAATCTGATAGCTTGCATATAATTCTTGATATGATCTTCCATAGGGATCCTATCGTTTGGATTGAACCTGGGAATCCACTTCTTAGAGTTCTTAGGAAATTTATGTAATTGTCCAGGGATAAGGACTGCGTCTAGGTCAAGCCAAGGTCTATTGAGATTGTCAACCATTGGTATCTCTGGTGGATCTTCTAAAGATTATGAGGAAGTTTCACTATATTAGGATTCTTCTCGTGAACATGGATATGAAGGAGGTGGTGTGGGTGGTGGTACTCCACCAAGCTTATCATCATGATGTGGATCTTCTATGGATTGTTCTATAGTTTCTAAAATTGGACACGCTTAGACTTCAGGAGTTTCTCCCTGTTGGGTAATATTTCAAGTAGGCGAGGTAAGAGTCAAAAGAGAAGTGGAAAAAATGTTTCTTAGACTCTAGACTATCTCAGTTCATGGTTCCACCCTTGCAGCAATTTTTTTGGTGTTTTTCCTCCACTGTTCAAAAGTAAGGATTCCACTACTGGGTGGTGTAAAAAATATTTTCAGGTCTTGCAGTGGACCTTTCTGAAACAGGGGTGGTAGGGACGGGTGATTGACCCTCTGCAGGATGAGTTGCAGACGTATAATCTTGGACATGGCTAATTAAAATGATGGTTGATATGCCATGAGGAGGTTTATTAGTGTTTTGTTGTGAAATATTTCACAATGGCCCTCCTTCTAGCTCCATTTTTTGATGACCTGGGTTGTAGGTTGCTAGAAAAACTACAAGGCAATCAACAGAATGAAAAAGTCCAACCAGAAAGCCTTCAAATCAATCCCATGTAGAGATGGTTATGTACCCTAGTTATTTGGGATCACCAATTCCTATGGATACAAGGCCTCTACTGGCACAAAGTTTTGTCAAATCAATAATATCTTCTCTTTGGACAAGTGAGAAAAGATTCAAAGTAATTGATTCCTACAATAACTATTTAAGAGAACTTAAATAGGGTAAATATCAAACTTAAGATAGGGAAGTTGCAAAATATAATAGGAAAAATAAACTAATTACTCAATGTATAGAAATGTAAATTAAGATCAATCTCTTTGAACAACTTAAATAAATCCTACACAATTAAAATTGCAAAAGTTTTATCCAAATATTATAGATGTACAACATATTCAAGAGGCAATACTAATTAACAAATCAGTATCAGAGATTGATGACTAATCATTAGTTGTGCAACAAATGATGTGAATCAAATAAAAAAATTCATTTAATGCACATTCAATATGTCAATTTTATAAGGAAAAATCAATATGTGAACCAACACATTAATAGATAAACAACCAATAATTAGCATGTCAGATAGATGGAAGAAAGACTAGAATTCATTTAAAGACATTTAATGAACAACCATGAAACATAGCATAAAATGACCGTAATTTTACTATCTTGCAAAAAATTAGAAAGTATAAAAATCACAAGCTTTCCTATTATGCACTTGGCAATTTGTTCTTTAGTATAACTCCTAAGATTAATCTCTAAAGTTCCTCCCTCTACTTGGGAAATGCCTTCCTTGTAAATAATATGACATATTTTACAAAAAAGGAAAATTCCCAAGATGTGGGATTACAAAATAATGTAGTTTCGAGGTTTTCCAAGGAAGGAAAGCCACTTGGCATATAGGTCCATCAGATCATCAATGTCTTGATATTTGGCATGTTCTAGGTGTACTTTTATTTTGCAAATTTGGGATGCATTCTCCCTATTCTTGAATTTCTTCCACTCTCAAAGGTACACCTATATTCTAGCCATTGCAGCATGGGGTATATTGATTCATCTTGTGATATCCTTCATGGTGAGTTGGTTTATCTCCTGGGTCTACTCCTTAGCTGTAGAAAAATTTCGTTTGATTTCTTCCAACTTGAGCTTACAAGGAAGTGCTTGGTCGATCGGATCTAAGGATGGCATGTCCAGAAAACTGAGCAAGGTTTCAACAACCAAACATCTACCTCTGCATGCCGCCTATCCATCTCTAATGATGGATTCTACTACATCACAGATGCTTTCCCAAGTCTTGATGATGACTTCAGTTTTCTTTGTCTGAAGTTTATCCATGACTAGAAAATCATGCAGTATGTCTCTAATATGCTTTTGCCAATCTAATTCATTATCAAATCCCATAGTTGTTTCTCTTTTGTGAGTATGATGAACTTGCAAAGAATCAGATTGTTGCTTGAATGTATTGTATAACTCCTCTATTTCATTGAAATGTGTATATAAATTAGTCGTAGACTGATAGAATTCATCGTGAGACCTTGGAATCCAGTTGCTTGAATTCTTCTGTTGTCCATTTGGATAATGCGGAAACAACTGAAACTAGATGAGATTCCTTGAGTTGTTTCTTAAGGGTAGTAATATTATCTTCTTGTTGTTGATTGAGAACATCTGGCTTCTCAAGATGATGCTTGAGATAGTCATCCTTCTTCTGCAACTGCTTCAACTTCTCTTGATGCTTTTGCTTCAGAAGTTGGGCTTCTTGTTTGTAATGTGACTCAGTTGCTACCAAGTCATGTTTGGTATTCTGCAGATCTTTCTCTTTGTCCAAAAGACATTTATTCAATTATGAAATTGAATCATAATTATCTCCTACAAAATCCACCATGGATGCTACTATATCTAAAGCCCCTTATTTGATGTCAGGGGAATTTGACTTCAATATGAATTTATTAAGACTAGGAACCTATTTGATTGTTCCTTCCCTTGTCATATTAGTTCATTTTTCATCATTTATTTATACTTATTTCTCCAAAAATATTTTCCTGAAGAGACTAGAGCATCCTCACCAAAATATGCCATCCCTTCAGTAGCTGAGATGGTTTCTTGTTGGGGAGTGACCAGGGGATCGGGTTGGGATTGGGAAACTAGAATTTCCACACTAATGGGTATAATAATCATGGGATAAGTGGGGAAAATAGGTGCAAGAGATAAGGAAGAAGTGAGGAATAGGTGTATGAATTTGGAGAGAAGGAATTGTAGAAATGGAAGGAGTGTTTATTTGAGGAAGATAAGAAGGAAGGTATATTATTGTATTGTAAGGTGGTAAGGGGTTGGAAAGAATAGATGAAGTAAGGGGAGAAGTAGAAATAGGTACATAAACTAGTACCATAGGATTTCTAGTGGTAGCTTCAAGACTTAGGGATAAATTTAATTCAGAAAATAAAAACTAAGAAAATGATGAACGGAAAATATTTTCAGACATCTAGGTGTTGGGAATAGAATATGTCATGGAGGTAAGTATATTTACAGGGCATGTAGAAGGCCCACTTTATTCATCCAAGTCAATATGAATCTCATGAATTTTAATTTTAGCTTGTGGTGGAGGTTCTACCTGCTAAGTTGGAGGGATCTACATGGGCACTTTCTCTTGAGGAGCAAGTTGAGATGGTTATGACAGTTATTCTTCCTTGGGTATTTCTTGAGGTATCTTCTATGGGTTAGTAGCTGGTTCTTCTTGGACCTATACCTATACCTTTAGCCTCTTCTATCTGTGTCTGCAGGTGAGAGATGAGATTTTCAATATTTCTCTTGAAAATTCCCCTTTATGAAGGGTCTCCAACATATATGAAGGCTGGGTTCTTACAAGAGTCTCCAAAAAATCCTTACCTTTATCCTTTGATCGACTAGTAAGGGAAGCAAGAGAGCTTGTTGCTTGATATTTTGTTTCCTTCTCTATGTTATTCCTCTGAAGGTTCTCCTTTATGGCCATCTTACCTTTCTAAAATGGAGGATGGAATCCTTGAGTTCCTTTTGATACTTGAAGACATAATATTTCACATTTGGATCATAAATATTACTCAATGCTTCTTGAAAATCCATAGTTTCTCTATAAATGGAATCATCGGGCTCATACTCATGACAATACTGAAACTTAGCGTGTTCCTCAACAAAGAGGCTATCCAGATATGATTTGGGGTCATGCATTATTTTGGGGGCTTCCCCCAGGTTCATATTAGCAATCTCTTTACATAGTATAGTTGCATGGGTGGAATTCTTCAGAACAAGAGAACATAAGCTCAATGGAAATTTAGACCAAGCCCTTATTTTAGATCCTGCAAGTCTGGGAAAAAACCCATCAATGACAATATGATAGGATACTTCTTTTAATACCATGTGATCTGGAAATATCCTTAGCAGTAGATGAACTGTGTTATTGACTTAGATTCTGATATATTAGAAATACTCTCCAACATACCAATCACCATGTCATGGAATCAATGCTTTGGCTCTCTCAGAAAATTTCGAAGCGTCTTGAAAATTTTATGGTACATTGACCCAAGAAACATGTCACGGATCTCATAGACTCAAGGGATGAAATTTTCCTCCCACATATCTGAACAATAAATGTGTATTGGTGGGGAATTTTTCTTCCAATTCCAACCTAATGCAAGAAAAGTAGAAGTTGCATAGAACACATCCATTACATAACCTGACATGTAAAATGTTGGCTTCCTTGTGGCCAAGGCCTTAAGGTATTTCTCAATATCTTCCTTCAGATTCACACATAGAATCTGTTCCAAATTAAAGGACTCACCTATAAGCAGAATATGATGGGCTACTGAAACCCATTCATATTTGAACATTGAACAATTTTCCAATCCATACAAATGGCAGAACATGGATGCAAGAAATGAGAAAGGTTCCCTAAACCAGGAAACAGGATAAGGATTATTTAGTTTGGGAACATACTCAGTTGGATTTTCCATCCATGATTTTACTAGCTCCTCATAGTTGAACCAGGAAATTTGGAGCTCAGAAGTTGTCTAGGAAATCCAAGTGCATAAGCCCTGGAAAAAATGCCAGGATGGAAGGATGTCACAGGGTTATGAACGTGGTTGTCAAAGGTGCATTCGTTAGGTTTTGCATTATCCAATTCCCATTTAACTGGGTCCATGTAGGGTATGAAAGGAGGTCGTGCAACAATGCAGTGGATCTAGGAACTCTGAATTCTTACATATGTGGTCTGGTCATGGGGAATTGTTGAGAAATCGTCATTGTAAAAAATGGTGTAAATCCTGGAACAATCTAAGTAAAGGTTTTCAGAGACACACCCACTAGTATTAGTAAATACTCCGATGTTGGGGTCTGTGCTCTTCTGCACCTGCAAAGTAGTTTTTGAATTGTTGTTTCTAGCTATGGTGAATGCCATTTCTGATCAAAATTTAGTAACCATGGTTAAGAAACTAATAAATTTTATAAGTAACAGAAAAAAATGGTTGTGAAGGGAAAATGCTTACCGGTAGGAAGCTTTGAGAACCAAAAAATTTGTGAGCTTGAGCAAGAAAAATCCGTAATAAAATCTTTAAGCGTAGTAAAAACACAAGTGAAATGGTAAAAAATTCATAAATGTGAACACATTAAATAGCCCGAAACTCAACGAAAAAATAGATCTAGTTCGTATATGTAGCATCAAAAAATGACTAAGATCGAGGCGGGAAACTAAAATGCAATAGTGAAAAAGTCAGAAAGATTTGGATTTTTCTAGTTTCCTCCTTTTGCAATCCACCTTAGGAAAGAAGAAGTGTAAAACATAATTATTTATAAAGAAATATTATTAAATTTCTGCATTGTGCATTTTGGATAGGAAAAAGGCAGAAAGCGAAAAAATGAAAAAACAAAAAAGTGTGAAAGTTGTCTTTTTCTCCTTCCACAACCTGCCTTAGCCGAAAGCGAAAGTCGTAAATAGAATATAAAGGTTTTATTACAAACAAGGGATTTCCACCTTCTGTAATCCACCTTGGAGAAATGCAAGATGCACAATAAATAACTTTTTAATGAAAGAAAATTGAAAATCCCTAAATCCGCTTTTGCGGGTTGCAAGAAAATGATTTCCGGTAAACCCCCAAAAAAATGATTTCCGCAATCCTCCTTTATGGAATGCAGAATGCAAGTTACAAGAACGAAAAAACAATACTTATAAAAAAACAAGGCTTATGAGGAAAATTTATTAAGTCTAAAACACTATACTTATAGTTTAAATATTCCCATAAGAAGATCATGGTTTCAAAATTCAATTTAAGGATTCAAGGGATCCCATTGAAGAGGTATTAAAATAGGATCTATTTCTTTCAACAACACAACATCACACCACTCATCTGGACAAGTTTCAGGATGTTGGTGAGAAGTTAGCACTCAAGGTAGTGAATGCACTTCAAGGTGTGAAAGAGAGTCGAAAGGGGGTGACCGCCAAAATGTTTGAACATCCATCTTAGTAGGATGTGGAAGAACTCACGGTGATAAGGGAAAAGGCCAAATATGCAGTTGAGGAAGTCAAGTAATAGTACAAAGACTTCAAGAAAAGAATCAATGAGTATACAGTTTTTGACGTGGCTCAAGGGCGAGCTATAAGATTGTGTTGGGGGCCTATTGGTAGGAGGTTTTGGTGTGCAAGAGGAAGCAAGGTTTGCAAGGAAAATGATTGTGCAAAAGGAAAAGTATGATGCACAATACCAGGGATGGGGGGTAAGGTAGAGAAAGAGTCAGCTTAGTCATAGTTTTGTACTTTTTGGGTCATGATTTTTTAGTTTTTGGTCCAAGTCAATTAGAGAGCTGGTTAAAGTGGACCATTTGTAAAGGAACAATCCTATATATAGAAGTAGTAATGTAATAGAAAGATAATCTTGATAAGTTCTTATAAGTTTTGAAAAAGACCGTGATTGTGTATGTGATGATGTTATTGGCATCTGCGGAAGATCGATATATGTTTTGTTATTCGTCACAATTGTGAGAATGTATTGTGGGAACCTATTTTGATGCACTAAGTATAATGAAATGAGCGAATGTTGATGGAACCTCTTTGTCTTATGTTATTATTATTTTACTAATTTTATTATGCGATCAAAGTAATGCGATGCCTTAAAATGGTTGTTATTCCTAAATGATGTGATGTCTCAACATTCTAAATTATGTAATGTTTATCGATTTGTTTACGATTCAACCTAATGCTGCGATCTAATATGTGTTATTATGGATTCAATATAAATGGTTTATAATATGAATAAGTGATAATAAAACCCATTCATGAATCTTAGAGTAATGTTGTGATAGTAAGAATATAGCAAAAAAGTAGATGCACAAGATCCTCCTCCTTACTACGGAAACATGGTTCTGATAGTTCTCCCTCGATCATCTTGGGTGAGACTTCATCTTCTTGGCAGGTGTTGTTGGATAGGGTAAGACCTGTCTAGGTTGGTTCTCAAGGAGATCGTTGTGTTTAGGGGTGTTGACAGGGTGTGAACCCCTATCAACAGATCTATGTCAACAACAGGAGTTTCATCTAGTGGCTTGGTAGGATCGATGTTGGGGTGAGGATAATTAGGGATCAAATCAGATAAGGTCTTGTACTAAGAATAAACTAATCCCAAATATTGATCTTGACTAATATCCTTCTCTTCTATAACAAATCAACCCATAGCCACATCTTGGGAAATAGGAGGAAACAATGATTTTGTAAACCATCTAGCTAATAGTTGATCCAAAATAGGAGCTTTGATAAATATTTGACACCTCCTCCACTCATGAATGTGATCAGATATGTGAGTGGAAGTATTTTTATGAAGAGAGGTAAGAATATCTATACCAGTTTCATAATGAATTGGTAGCTGGAAATGGTTAAGGAACACAGTTGCTAAGGAATTAAAATCTAGAAACAAATGTCATGGAAGTTAAATATACCACTTAGCAGCCGTACCAGTCAAAGTTCTATAGAATATCCTCAGATGAATAGAATCATCCATCAAGGAGTTTCAATAACACCGCAGATGGAAATTCATGACATGGTATTTTGGTTCGTCACCTTGTTTTCCATCAAATTTTGGGATATATGATGGTAATTTGAGTGGAATTGTTGGGAAAAAAGAGCCATGGATGATGAGATCATTAATCAATTTGGATAGGTCTGGAAAATCCAATGTAGATAAAAACATGAGCTACTGATTAGGTTGTAGGTAATTATAATATTGATAAAGTAGGGCTACCCTAGTCGGACCATAGGTCGGATGAGGTTGACCATGGTAACCTACAAAATTTTGGTAATTGGAAGTGTTTTTCCCCATGAATGGTGGTTGTCCCTATTTAAGTCCATATGTGGTTCCATTGATTGGTAATGCCTCTGGGATAAGGGACATATAACATATTATTTTATTATGCCCCACTAAGGTATTGGTTACCAATATTGGGTTCTTGATTTGGGACCCAAGTAGATGTGGGTGGTTGCAAAGTAGGAACGATATGACCATAACCAGCAGGACCACTAGATCCTACAGCTAAAGGAGTGGGTTGTGAAACATTATGTAAAACAGGCACATAAGTTCCCCTAGCTGCATGGGATGTGGGGTCTAAAAAATGACTTACAATATTCGACAAACACATGGAAGGCATAGAAGCAATTTCCAATGGAGAATTTGAAATTCAATTCAAAACAGACTGTGACACTCTCGCAGCAGTGGTGAGTCTAGTGACCATTAGAGCGGGTGGAGCATTTTCTAGAATCGAACTAGAAAAGATATTTAAATATCTTCCTAGAATATCACTGGGTATGAGATAAGGAAAAGCTCTAATAGGGTTTGGAGTTATCTCCATAGAAGAAACATTAGTGTAACTAGTAGAACTGAATTGGGAGATAGCTTTTCCTAAGGGAGTTTCCCAAAACAGAGCATTTGGCCCAAATATGGGAGCAACCATATCATTGGGATGGAATTGATTGATCCTAGCTCAAGAAATATTTTGCACGACAAAAGATGGATCTCGAAAGGAGGTTTGTTACACTATAGGTGGTATTTAGTAATCAATAATGGGAACATTGGTGAGAGGGCAGAATTCACCTCCCTATTCTGTAACTAGAACTCCTTCCAATTTAGGCATGGATACACTACATGTTTCATAATTGGTTTCCATCTCTAGTTCCATGGGAGGTATGGTATTAGTATTTAAAGGATACTGAGGTGATAATACTTATATACAATGTAACTATATCCAAGGGAAATCAACCAGTTTGAAAAGGTCAAATTGATCTCAGAAATAAACTTCTAGATGATCAAAAAAATAAAACACTACTCAAGATAAAACAATAAACAAAATTGTGATAAGAGTGGTTTGAAAATATGGATCCTCGTAATATTGTCAAATAACCACAACTCACGATATACCGCATGCTCTAACAATGAAATGTGACAAGGAGGATTAGGACCGTACCCTTTCCTGAATACCCGACTACCTGGATGACACGTGCATAGAAGTCTCCACAAGTGTTGTTCTTGGTGTATTTAAGTTTTAGAATGGTCAAAGGGATTTGCTCAGTTGGCCTCAGGATCTCTACAAGTGTCTCTCGATATACTCAAGGTACATGGGAACTCCACTCTGTATTAGTGTTTTCTAACACACAACCATTCGAAAGGGGCCTTCCTATATGCTTTTGAGTACATAAATTACCTTTATATGTAACTCAAGGCTACATGAAATACCGTTCAGTATACCTACAATACGTGAAAGAAACACATGATCCATGGGATGCAGTACATGCAATGAGCGACGAATCCTATGTTTAAATATGTTCGAATAGGTCTCTAACCTATCACATTTTGCTAATTTTTTTAACCTAAACTAGCACTTAATTTTATCTTCTATGGTTAAGTGAATGCATGAGGTGACTAACTAAAATGAAAAATCATGCAGGGATGCACATGCAAGTCTTTCACATTAACTTTTTTGATATTCCCTACTTTAAAGAAGGGATAGAGATTCGGTTCTTTTTTTTTTCAAATACAAATAAATCCCAAGAAAAAAATATTGAACTATATATTCACTCCTATCTCAAGCATGTAAGGAATTCTATTTCAAACTTTGAAAAAACAATAAGATCTCTTTTGAAAGAAAAGACACTATCACTACTTTGCACACAAATCTTTTTCAATTCTTCAAATTAAAGAGATATTGAAAAGAAAAATATTTTTGTTCCTTTTGTTGAGAAGAAAATACACAAGTAGCACTATGAATACCTAAAAGTTGATGAGACTAATCAAGTAATCAAGAATCCATTCTTATACCAAGATCTATGATCAAATTTCTCTCAATCTTTTAATAACAAGTACAAAGGAAATCTTTTGACAATATAAGAAGAAAACAAAATAAAGATTACTTTCCTTTCTATTGATTATAACAACACAAAGATATCTAAATACAAAGATTTATTTTTGAAGTGTTATCTAATCATACCAAAGACGAATGAAGAAAAATACACAAAGGCCAAACTCAATCAACTTTCTTGAAAATAAAAACAAATCAAGCTCACAAATTTTTCTAGATCTTGTTTCATGATTACAATTATAAGAAACGAACCTAGAGATAATCAGAAACAAAAATTCAGATGAAAGATTCAAATATCGAGAAGGGATTAAAAAAACCTTCCTCGCATTGCACTTTGAAAACTTAGTATAGAGCGTTACAGGTCGAGAACCACATTTTTCACACGGGTACAGAGTAGTGACACCACTCCTTGTACATAGCAAAGGTGTGGTGGGACCTCTAGTTGCATCAAGGAAAGGTGTATGGCCCAAAAAAATCATGAAATCACAAGAGAGGTGACAAATGAAAAATGTTATTATAGCTTATACATTGGACCCAAATAGTATATAAATAATGGATCATGAACGATTAGAAGAAAATAGGGGAATATTTAACAAATTCAAATAAAATCTTACAAATTCACAAGAATATCTAATCTATGAACTGTAATTGAAAAATAAATACAAGTTTACACAAAACCAAGAATTTGAACTACATCCCCACTGGAGTCACCATTTTTGTTATTAGAAATTCTCAGCCAGTGTTGACAGAGGTTGTTTCCCTATATTGAAACACTTGACACTAGAACAATACAAATACAAGATAAAGAAAATTCCCCTAGGATTGAATAAACTTCTTGAATTAAATACTCTTATAACCTTCCACGGGAAGTAAAGTTTTGATTCTTGAAGTGCTTGATCTATGCGGATATCCTACAAGAGAGACAACAAAACAAAAACCAAGTAGGAGTAACAAGATGGTTTATAATCTTATGTAAAAGACCAAGGAGTTAAACAATAAACACAACATGATAATCATAGATACAAATTCTTATGGGAAAGAAAATATATTTGTATTAAAATAAAAAGAAGGAGAGTCTATAACCAATGCCTTCATGTTAAGAACTTTTTTGAATGGAGCCTTGCATCAAAGCCTTCAACTTTTCTACTAATCACTCACGAGTCTATTGGAAAGAATTTGGATGCAATAACACATTCTTCCTCTCTTTTCCAAAGAGGAGTGAGCTAGTATATAAAGGATTGAGAGAATTGGGTAAGTTGAGGATCTCATAGGAGAGGTGGATGGATGATCCCAGGATGAAGGATATCGATATCCAGGTGTCCTGAATCATAGGGATGAGGTTCCACAAAGGAAAGCTTCAAGAATCCTATCATACCTTCCTTTTTTCCTTCATAATTCAAGCATCGTTCCTCCTTCAAGGATAAAAGGTGGTGCCAAGGGAGTACAACACCTTGTAAATGAGCATCAGGTAGTTCCACTACTCTTTTCACATTGGGTAAAGGCGACGTTGAGGTAGGTACCACTAATTGATCATTGGTAAAGTGCAGTGGTGGCCCAAACTATTAAATTGTCCATCCTTGCTGATTTTCAACTTCAACCCTTGAGGGATTCAAGGAAAATACTAATATATTTATCCCGCAACATGGTGTTAATAAGAATTATGTGTAACATAATTCTCCCCAAAGCATGAGGCTAGAGGGAAAGGATAATAAAAGTCTTTGTAGGAACAAGTTATCACTTTGAGGCAATAGTACAAAGATCAGAACTTCATCAATAGCCAGGGTCATCCTATAGTACATTTGCACTTTGATACATATCCATATGATTCACAACATGGCTGCTGAGTAATACAATGTAGATCCATGTGAGATATAAATAATCATGGCTACTAGAATACATAGTAGATCCATGCAAAAAAAGACTCAAATTTGGACATAACTTCCAGACATACAAATGTAGATTTATGTCATATAGACGCAAATCTGAGCACAACCACAAACATACAAATGTGGATCCATGCTTATTACTCATACAAATACTCCACGAAAACCTGGGGAAAGCAATGAATTCTTAGAATACACCTAGGGTATTCGTCTCATTTTCAACAAAGTACGATTCTATCCATGCAAATAAATGTCTTGAAGTTGAACATAGTAGAAACCACTTGATTAACGTTCAATGATGAAAACCGTTAAAAAGTGTGAGGGAGAACATCATTAATGTCGATGATTCCCAAGGTACCTTAGTACATTCCTCCAAATGTGAATATATGGACTGACATCGAACACTCGACTAAATATCGATTAAAGGTCAACGGTGTAAATTTATTGTCGAAAGCAAGGAAATATGCCATTGATGTATATAGATCTCAAGGTATTGCTTTTTTTCTAAGAGTAATTGCCAGAATATGTGTTGAATTTGACAAGAATAGTCTTGTTGAAGGAGGGCCATGATGAATCCCACATAAACGACATGAAACTTGGAACAAAGTTTTGGAATTTGTTGCACCTGAAAATTCCACAGTTTCCTATTTTCCTTTCAGAAATCCTAGCCTGAGATTCCTTGGCAACCTTTTTTCCATCCCTAGGAAGGGCGACACTTTTCCCCAGTCCTGATAGAGTGCCAACGGTTCTCTTTCCAGTGGAGTAAAATGAGTTGTCTCCTCTTGGTCTTTTGGTAGCAGGAATTGACGATGCTTCTCCTAGTTGAGAAATAAATGTAGGTGATCTTTCACCTAAAGCCAAGTGTGCTAATCAACCAAAAATATGAAAAATGAAAGTTCTAGAAGCTTCCTTGTGAAAGATTTGGTGGAGGCAGTTCCTAATTTCTTGGGAGAGGTGAAATTCTCCTTCCTCACCTATTGGGATCACCTCCTATCCACTTCCTAAGTGAATCTCATGAAATCTAGCCTATAAATGAAGCCTTCATGGAGTGAGTGAGGGAGGCTAAAGAAAGCACCCCTATGTTGTTGGATTGAGATCTGAGTTAGAGGAAAGATAGAGTGACTTTGTATGTGAAGATATTGTTGTAGATTTGGAGGATTGTAGATATGTTGTAGAGGATAAAGCCATCAACATCAAGGCTTGGTTGTAACTTTACTCTCTCATTATTAATACAAAAGTGTTCCCCTTTCCCGTATTTTTAATGTGTTTTAATTGCAGTTAAATATTGTTAGACTCATTGATCACTACATAAGTAATTGATTTTTCATGATGCTCTCACTTTGTGTTTTTGTCTTTTGATTTATTTTGCAAGTATTGAACATTGCAAGGAATTTCAGCACAAGGAAAAAAGGACTTAGGTCTTAGGTATGATTTTGGTTTCAAGTTATTCAAATTGATTATCTAGGGGGATGATATGTTGTTGTGCTCTTTTTTTCTACACTTGTGCTTTGCAGGGTAGAGGAACAACTCTTTTCCGCAAGATGTGTAAAATTCCTGATAAAAAAAATTGGTGAATCCATTGGGGATAGCTTAATCTAGCCAGATCTAGGGTAGATCTAGTCAGATATGGTGAAGATCCAGTCAAATTTATGATTATTGGTAACTTTCTCACCTATGAAGGTAAAATTATCTTCCCTTAGTCATTCAACTGATAAGGTAAGAGATATATATTACTATTCTAATTATTGCCTCTGTTTAGAAGCTGTGTTTACTCCTTACATTCCAACTCATCCAAATTTTTTGGTTTCTCTTGTAGATCTTTATTTTTTCATCTATTGATCCCCCAGTGCACCTAGTTGTGTTTGACAGAGCGCCGATACCTTGATGGTACCTTCTTCCTTCTGGTGATAAGAGCGGACAAGACTTTTCTATATTTGACATAGAGAGTCAGTGATGCCCTATTGTAGGGGACAAAAAAGCGTCAACCCCATTATAGCGCTCTGGTGCATCTTTCCTCTGTGCACCGAGGTTGGCCCTTTGAACTGCCTGATTTTTTAAGTTTTATGTTTTTTATCTCTATACAGGAGTCCAATGTGATTTGCTTGATTTATCTGATTCATTGATTCTGGTGGCTTTGATAAACTGAGGAGGAAACACCTCACAAACATTCACTAATCATTCAGATAAAATAAATGCTATTTTTAGGCTAAAATTTTATAGAAATTTTAGTGATAGGATAGGGACATGTTCTAACGTCTTAAAACAAAGGAGCTTTCGTTTCATGCCTGCAATACAATCCGGGGTCTCCGTAGTTACTCTATGTACCGTCGGTATATAGAAAAACCTTTCATGTACCCTTCAGTTATTTCGAAAGGTACGTCACCTACTCAATTGTATATCAGAGGGCCCCTTTCGAACGGTTATGCAATAGACAACGCTACTATCGATTTGAGCCCTGACGTACCTTGCGTATATCGGGATACCCTACTAGGATTCCTAAGCCATTTGAGAAAATCCCTTTGGCCATATTGTTGGAGCAATACACCGAGAACAACACTCGGGGAGCTACTACGCACATGTTGTCCAGGTCATCAGGTATTTGGGTGAGGGACGGTTGATCCTCCTCACTGCATTTTACTGTTGGGTCCTGCTGTATATCGTGAGTTGTGATAACTTGAAAATCCTAGTGAGAGACTGGCTATATTTAGCCCATCATGTCATTTAGGTCTACTTACAGCCTTTATCTTGTGTAGGTCCATTTGTGTGTGTCTTTTTCTTTTTTGACCTAGAGTATAAAACTTTAGCCATCACCCTCGATGAGCAATTTGCTAGGTGATCTCGCAGACTGTAGGTTTTACCACTTGACTCTCCTCCTATCGTGGAAGGACAAGAAGGTGAAACCATGGAACGACTAGCTTCTACTGATGCTCGTATAGAAAATAATGTAGCTATTGAAACTAGAGAATATTTATCTGCTTATGATAATCCTTTGGTCCAACTGCCCCTTATAGCTGACACACCCCTTTGATTTTCAACAAAGGGTCAAGCCAACTCATCCAACTAGACATTTAATCACCCACCTAATGAATCTATAGAAGCAGAGTATGGTATAAATTCTCCTTTTTGGATAACCTCTCTAGTATATTCTATTGTTGAATATGGAACTACTACAACTGAACCAAAGCCATATATACTTACCCCTTTAAGGAAAGGCCTTGAGAGTGCTATGTCAAATGAAGAGTTTTTTTGAGAGTATATCAAGCATTTGCACAAATGGAGTGAATGCACAGAAGAATTAAAAATGTTGAAAATGAAAGGAGGAGAAGCATTTCTCCCCTTCCCAATCCTTCAAGAACAGCCCCATCTGGGTATCGTGCCCTATCACCACCTCAAGTTGCTCTTCTTCCAGAATCACCAACCCAAAATTTGGTTATTCAGAATCCAGTTCACACCCCATCCCCTAGTCAAAATCCAATTCATACCCCCTCTCCTAGTCAGAACTATTAATTTTTCACAATGTTCTAGGAACTGAAAACACAGTATCACAAAGAATACAAACAAATATGCATAAAATTGGCAAAATCATGTTGTAATGGAAGTAGCAACTCTATATAATCAAGAAAGAATGAGTAATACAATACAATGATCATGAAAGATGCATGAATGCAAAGAAAATTCAAATTCCTAAGGAGGTCATTCGAATTAAATGAATGGGTGTAGCTTAACTTACTGTAAGCCACAGTAAACACACTAGTTAACCAACTGATCAAGTGCCGATTGACTCAACTGATTCCTAACTGAAGTCAGAGTGCAATAAATGATTGATTCTAACTGAAAGTAGCTCAGACACATGTCACTACATTCCAACCAACAATTGGTAGCGCATCAATAACTCCAATGAACCCCAATGAGGTTAACTGAAGTCAAACTGGCCATCAGAGGTGGTTGGAGGCGCCCCTATTGACTCCAGTTCATTAAATATTAATTAAATAATCAATATAATTAAAGGAGGTACCTACACCACTTAGATTTAACTGATTTTAACCATTAGTTATCAATTAAGTGCATTTATGACACTTAGATCACTCCTAGAGTGCTCCAGTTAGCCTCCCCGAATGAAGAAGAAGGATTAGTTGGCCTCCTTGACTGAAGGTAGGCATGGGTGTGCTCATGCTGATGTCATATAGTGCTCCTCTGATGTCAATTAAGTCAATAAAACTTAGGATAGTGGTTTAACTAGGAAAAATTGACCAAATTAAGTGTGCATGGTGGGTAAATGTCTCCAACACCCCCCCCCTTAAGCTATACTCAGAGGAGTAGAAACATAAAGTTCATAAAAATGATAGGGCCCTGAAAAACAAGGCCATAGGTAACCCTGTACAATAAAGTAACTAAAACAATGCTCAAGAATAAATATAAGTGAGGAAAAGAGGGAAAACCTAGTGGGAACCCCCCCCCCCTCAAGATGAACAATAAAAGGAGTCTGATCACCCTGATGAACTCACCCCTAATAGTGAACAGAGGTAAGTGAACTTATTTTCTAAAAATATCTTGGTGAACATGTCTGCAATCTGCTCATCAGTCGGGCAGTATTGCAGAGTGATGGTCCTATCATGCACTAAATCTCTGATGTAGTGCATGTGTATCTCTACATGCTTGGTACTCTTCCTGGTAAATGGATCTATGGATATATTAATATCACTTTGATTGTCACAAAAGAGGATAGTGGACAAAGTACTACCAAGATCAAACTCTAAAAGAATTCCTTGCAACCAAACAGCTTGAATGCAAGCATTCACCACTCCTTGGTACTCGGCCATTGTTGAAGACATGCTATGGCAGCCTGTTTTTTGCTAGACCAGAAAATGGGGCTACCACAAAACATGAATACATATCTAGAATTAGACTTCTGATCAATAGAATCACCCACCCAATTGGAATCTATGTAACCAACCAGCTCTAGATCGGAGTCTGCAGCATAGTGAATGTCGTAGGTCCTAGTTCCCTGAATATACTGGAGGATCCTCTTGGCTTCCTTACAATGAATATCATGGGGCTAATGCTTCATGTATCTTGATACAGTATTCATGGCATAACATATATCATGCCAAGAATGAGTCAAGTACAACAAGCTACCAATCAGTTGTCGATAAATAGTGCAGTCCATGGGAGGTGTGCTTTTTCCTTCTTCAAGGATGATACCTGAAAGGAAAGGGAATGGAGAAGCCCTACATTCATCCATGTTAAACTTTACTAACAATTATGATATTAATTTTTATTGAGTGACCATTATCCCATCATAATTTTTCTCAATTTCAAGCCCCAAAAATTGTTTTAAGAGCTCCAAATCGCTCATGTCAAATGCATTGTGGAGAGCAGTTTTGATGAATGAAATAGAAGAAACTGTGCTACCTATGATCAGTAAGTCATCAAAATATAAAACAATAATAATAAAATTACCATAATACTTCTGTATATACACATTTGGATCTGATTTACACCTTTGGAAGTTTTGCGAGAGAAGGAAGGCATCCATCTTGGAATACCACTCTCTTGGGGCTTGTTTTAACCCGTATAGTGACTTCTTTAGCTCAAAAACTAAATATGGATCAGAAATGTAGACCTCAATATACTTCATGTATATTTTCCTAATGAATATCTCCATGCAAAAAGGATAACTTAACATCCATATGATGCACTTCCCAGTGCTTAGATGCAGAAATTGCCAAAACTAGGCGGATGGAGTCCTTTTTTGCAACCGATGCAAAAGTCTCATGGTAGTCCACACCTTGGACCTAGGAGAAATATTTTTCAACCATACTTGCCTTATATTTTTAGTTTCTTCCATCAGCAACAACCTTATTCCAAAACACCCACTTGCATTGAACCAATTTCCTCCCTAGAGGAAGACAAACTAGCTCCCAAGTGGTGTTTTTCTGAAGAGAATTCATCTCTTCATCCGAGCATGGTAGTAAGAGTTAGGGTCTGAAATTGTCATCAAATAACAATATTCAGACATAAAATTATCAATATAATAGATCTCAATACGTGCTCTTTGGAAATCAGACCGGGTTCTCCTTGGATCATCTGGATTTCCAATGTTATCTCCTACAGAGGAGAGTGTCTGTCAATCCTAAGTTGGGAGATGATTTTGTACTTTAGGTTCTGATTCAGCATCTAATTTTTGATGCAAACTGATATCAGAAATCAGAGGATCCAAATCAGGTTCATCAACCCCAATTACATCATCCAAATATTCAGTAGAATAGGAAGGAAATTCAGGATTTTTCTCCTTCACTAGTTCTACCTCCTGAAGAGGCTCATCGAACTTGACACTCCTTTCAATGATGATATGTTCTTTTTTTTACATATAGAATATTGAAACATTTTTATTCATTAGGATATCCAATAAACATACATTCTATGCTTTTCGGTTGCAAAGCCGCCCTTTTATCAAGTGGAATTTGCGCCCATGCACTGGACCCAAACACCCGCAGATTTGACACATCCGGCTTGTGTCCGAAGTATGCTTTGAAAGGGTGCTTCCATTTCATATATGAGTGTGGAAATATGTTCTAAATAGATGATGCAGCATGCATATCTTCTTCCCACAAATTTACAGCCAACTTCTTTGATTCCAACATACAGGTGGTCATCTCCTTGAGAGACTGGTTCTTCCTCTCCTCTACACTGTTCTAAAGGGGAGTGTAGGGGAATGAATGCTGGATATGAATACCACTTTGGGAACATATGTGAAGTAAATAATTAATGACATACTCCCTTCCATTATCATATCTCAACATCTTGATCTTTTGTCCAGATGCATTCTCAATCAAGGCCTTCAATTCAGTGAATATTTCCAAGACTTTCGACTTCTTTTTGATAAAAAAGACCCATGTGTATCTGGAAAAGTCATAAATGAAATTCAAAATGTACCTTGATCCATTCATGTATGTTATAGGAATGGGACCACTGATATCAGAATGTATCAGTCCCAATATGCATGATGTTCATCTTGCCTTCCCCCGATCAAACTTATGCTCAGGGTGCTTTCCAACAACACACCCCTTGCAAATTTCAGTGGTAGCTTTGATGAATGGGAGACATTCAACCATAGAATTATTCTGTAATTTCTACAATTATTTGAAGTTCATATGGTCAAAAATATCATGCCACAGTCTACTAACTTCATTTCCATGATTCAACAATGCGGTGGGCTTTGCATCCGCCACAAAATGGGGGAACTCGTAGGCTTTTACATGATGGTTTGCAAGGCCTTTTGCTAAAAGTTTTTTGGATGCAAGTTATGTGATATCTACATCATCCGGGCTAAAGGAGACTCTCTTTGGCACTCCCATATGTTCCATTTGATAAACACTTAGGATTTTTGATGCAAGAGACGGTACATAAAGAACATTGGAAAAATAACCATGCTCAAGATCTACAGTACCTTGTCCTTCGGATATGATTGTGGAGTCATCTCCCATGTGGATGGGAATGGATTTTCCGGTATCCAAATATGAGAAGGAGTCTTTTTCAGCCATCATGTGGTTCAAAGCTCCATAATCTATCAAGAGTGCTCTGGAATTCGAAGTGCTTGCCATGAGGGCATGACCTCTTTCTTGTTGCGGTTTCTGATCTTGCTGATCTCTCCTCCGAAAGCTTTCTGGAAGATTGATGTGATTTATCTCAAGGAGAGAGGTAGCTTCATCAAGTTTCTTTTTCATGCATGCATGTTCAGGGTGGAAGCCCTTCTCGTAGTATGGAAACTTAACTTTTTCCTTTCCATGATGCCATTTTCCTTTGTTCTTCTTTGAGTCAGAAGGCTCTTCATGCTACCGGTTTTAAAATTTAGGCTTAGGACCTTTGAATTTGGTTTTTGGGTTCTTCTGCTGCTTTCCTTTACCCTTCATATCTTTGGGCCCTGAGACATGGAGGGATTGATCACGGGAGGATTTGATGATCCCCATCTGGACAAGCTTATCATGTTCACTTGTTAGGGACTCAATGAAGGCATTGAGTGAAGGCATATTCCATCCAGGGGTTGTGAGCTTCCTTGCACGGAATGTAGAGACAACCACATAATAATCAGCTCCAATTTTGGAGAGTATGGAAAGGATGAGCTAATAATCCTCCTTCTCCACCTTACATTGCTTCAACAGTAAGACAATGTGCTTGAACTTTATGAAAAAAATCATTTAAGGTCTCGAAATTGGAATCCTGGAGAGACATCAACTCATTTTCAAGCTAGTATACTCTCAAATCATCCTATTTTACATACAGGGTTTCCAATTTGTCTTAGATTTCCTTTGGAGTCTTCAATCCCGAGAGATGGAAAAGAAGATCTCGGGAAACAAAGAGGCACAAGAATATGAATGCTTCATATTTCTTGTTCAAGAATTTAGATTTGTTTGTCGTATAAGAAGGATCTACTTTAGTATCCATAGTGACCCTATATAGTCCTTTGGCATGTATCTAGATCTCTGTGTCTCCTTTCCATGAATTGAAATTGAACAAAGTCAAGAGTTCTACTAAAGAAGCCATCTGAAACTATTGGAGTGAATGCTTTCAGTTGTTAAAACATGTAAATCACAACAAAAGGGGCACCGTAAGGTCAAACAGGCTACACATTTTAGGCTTTCATCACACCCAACATAGTTGATCAAGCAAGCTTGATCAACAATTCCTTTACTTGGGGTATTAAGTGGTAAGCCTTGGCTTTTGGTGCAGTGCTAGAATTTTGAGCTTTTGCTCAATTTTTCATGCAAGATCTGTAAAAAACCTTGTTTTTGAGAGATCTAAGCTTCATCTCACTGTGAGCTATGATACCATATTAATTTGTCACAGTGGTCTAGGAACTGAAAACACAGTCTCATAAAGAATACATACAAATATGCATAAAATTGGAAAAATGGTGTTGCAATGGAAGTAACAGCTCTGTATAGTCAATAAAGAATGAGTAATACAATACAATGATCATGCAATATGCATGAATTCCAAGACAATTTGAATTCCCAAGGAGGTCATTCGAATTGAATGAATGGGTGCAGATTAACTGACTATAAGCCACAGTAAACACACTAGGTAACCAACTAATCAAGTGTCGATTGACTCAACTGAGTCCTAACTGAAGTCGAAGTGCAATAAATTACTGATTCTAACCGAAAGTAACTCAGACACATGTCACTGCATGCCAACCAACAAGTGGTAGCGCATCAATAACTCCAGTGAAACCCAATGAGTTTAACTGAAGTCAAACTGGCAATCAGAGGTGGTTGGAGGCACCCCTGTTGAATCTAGTTCATTAAATATTAATTAAATAATCAATATAATGAAAGGACGCACCTACACCACTAAGATTTAACTGATTGTAACCATCAGTTATCAATTAAGTGCATTTATGACACTTAGATCACCCCCAGAGTGCTCTAGTTAGCCTCCCCGAATGAAGAAGGATTAGTTGGCCTCCTTGACTAAAGGTAGGCATGGGTGTGCTCATGATGATGTAATACAGTGCTCCTTTGATGTCAATTAAGTCAATAAAACTTAGGGTAGTGGTTTAACTAGGCCAAATTGACCGAATTAAGTGTGCATGGTGGGTAAATGTCTCCAACAAGAACTTCCCATCTTCTTCAGCTTTTTCGATAGTGTCTATACCTAGGGGGAATTCCCCAGTAGACGTTCCATCATCTACCAGAGGGACTGTTTCTAGTATGGGGAAGAAATTGCCATCTGGAAAACCAATGGAAAATATTCCTCTTCCTAAAACCACTACAGTTGTACTTCCTTCTAGTTAGGGAGGATCCTCATGGTCCCAACTTGTCATTGCTCTGCTTTCTTGGGGATATACTTATCCTAGGATTTAACCATCCATGGTTAATCAATCTTATCAACCACTACCATTGGTGGCTCTCTATCCTAGAATTCCTTACCCTGGAAATTTTTTTGTACCTTGGGGACAACCGAATTGGTCTAATGTCCCATCTTATGGAGGATATTTTGTAAATAATGTTGGGGGGTATGGCGGTCCGCTTGGAGGGACCTCGAGAGGACCATGAGGACTTGGAGGAATTGGAGGACTTGGAGGACTTAGAGGATCCAGAGGACCTGGTGGAACATCTGGAGGCACCATCTAGAGGACCCCCACCCAGAGGGCCACTACCTAGAGGACCACCTTATGGAGGCCCACCACCTGGAGGACCCTCACCTAGAGGACCACCACCACCACCACCTCCCTAAGGACCACCACCACTACCACCACCTAGAGGACCAACCCATGTAGGCCCTCCTCCCTCAGCTAGCCAACCACCTGGTGGACCTTCGAGTAACCAAAAACCTACTTAATCAGCCTTGATGGCATCATCTATGCCCATTTATCAATCTACCTGTGGTCCTACTAGTCCGCAAATTCCATACCAGTATCACCAGTATCTTCAACTCAATTAACAATTTCCATTTCTGGCTACATTAGATCTTCTAGATTTGTCCATATTGCTAAATGATCCAATACATCATGATCCCTCTTGGCCATCCATTCTTGTCAAATTACCTTCGAATATACCAATGTTTGACAGAAAACCCAATGAATATCCTAAGAACCATGTGATGACTTTTCATCTATGGTGTTCATCAAATTATCTGATGGATGGATCGATCCGTCCATGGCTATTTCAGAGAACCCTCACAAGAATTGTTGTAAAATGGTATATAGAGATACCATAGCACTTTTTCTGGAATTTCAATGCCTCATCAATGGAATTCTTAACTCGTTTTCAATTACTAATTCGATATGAGACAGGTACAGACCTGTTAACCTCACTTCGACAAACTACCTCAATGCATATCTCTGATAACATTCATGAATGGAGATGAAGATGAAGGTTAATTAAGGCCCTTATTCCTGACCAGTTACTCATTGATTGGTTCACAAAGTATTTACTCCCACCCATTTCTATATATTTTTCCATGGGAGGTGCTGTTACAAAGGGAAATCTATTAGCTGTGCTCAGTACTTAGACTTGGTTTACTCCTAATAAGTTACTCTGTATGACTTAATTTCCCATGCTCCTTCTCCCACAACTGATCCATCAAGACCCACAACTGAACCACCTGTTGATGGCATCCTTGGTTTAGTTCAAGCACAAACAGTGGAAAAATATACCAAAAATCAAACTCAACCTACTGCATTAGTAATTCAACTAGCATAACCACCCAAGACTTCACCCTCTCCTATTTCTCCCATCGAAGTAAATTCAGTCCAATCCGTTGAATCTTTGGGTGGAAAAAATAAAGGAAAGAATAAATTGAAAAAACCTAATAATGAACAGGAAGATAATAATTTACCCAATCAGTATGTCGATTAAAAAGGTAAGAGAAAGGTAAAATATCCTTGTTTAATTTGTGGAGGTGACCATTTCACCAAAGAATGTCCTTGTTAAGAAGAATTTACTAAGTTTTTGAAAGGTTCACCCACCCCAACACTTCTCAAAGACCCTTTCCCCACCTAACAACAATTGATTGGTCACCAGTATTTGCATGGGCCTTGTTCATCGATTGGTGAATTTAAAATGATGTCTAGTGAAATGATTAAACTAGATACAAGAGCACATAGTTATGACCCCCTCCAGAGAAGAAACTTGATGAAGTTTCGTTCGATAAACCTTCATCTTCCACACCTCCTCCTAGTAATGGTATTCATATTTAAAAACCTATAATCGGAGAAATTTTCTGCCCACCCAAGAGCATGCTTCATAAGTCTGTTATTAATCCTAATGCACATGTTGGCCAATACTATAATATTATAGAATATTTGTCCCAGGTACCATGCATTATGTTGGCCCTAGAAGTACTCCAAACTTGTCCCACCCAATGAAAAACTTTTCTCACTGCTCTTGGAGCTATGGATCCTAAGAACAATAATGTCATTACTTTCAAACTGGATGAATTTAAAACTAGGCTCTCACATCAGTTAACTTTCCAGCTAACCACCAAAATTTCCAGAAAGGATATCCTCCATACTGTCTTGGATGAAGGAGCCTCTACCTTGGTTATGTCTCTGTCTTGTTGGAGAGCCATTGGTTCTCCTAAGATTAATCATTCACCTACCACATTCAAGGCCTTTTATTCTCATGGATTTCAACCCTATGGATTACTGCCTTCCATCCAAATTGAACTAGGGGGAAAATTAGTCTCCATCCATGTTGAAGTCATTGATGCTCCTTTGAACTAAAACCTACTCATAATTCATAACTAGTTTTATGCTATGCAACCCGTAGCATCAACCATTTTTTTGATCATTTAGTTCCCATTCCAAGGAAGGATTCTTACTATTGATCAGTTAAATTTCATCACTCCTAATGCTACTTCAAATGATGCCAACATCTTCCCACTTCTAACTACCCCACAGTATCATAATATCAGAGTAGGCCTTATTAAAGACTCTTCACTCATGGGAATATTTCCATTGTCAAATACTCCTCCTCATTCACAGTCTTCATCCATGGACACGATTTCTAGCTCTATAATAAACAAAGAAAAATATATTGTTGAATATACATCACTTAGTCCTTTTCAAGAAGTCTACAATGCAATACAATCCACTAATGACCCTGCCATCAATGACCATTTGTTGGTAGCCTCATATTTTTAACACCTACCATATTAGCTAGACAACCCCCCCATATCTATATTATCTGTCACATCCACTTCCAGTGGATGAATCCATTATGGGAGTTATGTCACTAGAGGAGATGCCTTGGAAAGACCATCATCATCGATCTTATTTCCTTCCCCCTTTCCATGTGGTTGAAGAGCACTTTGCATCAGTGGTTTCATTTGATGTAGTTACAGAACCTCAGTCTCTAATCCTCACTCGTGATTTCAAGTCTGAGGTAAATCTATGCAATATTACCAAAACTATTCTCATAGATATATCAGTGAATCCAGTTATTTCAAAGCATATTAAAATAGGCCAAAACTCTTTGCCTTTTGAGGTTCAGCTATTATGACCTTATTTAAGGAATTTTGAGATGTCTTCACTTGGACATACAAATAAATGCTAAGGATTGATCCCTCCATTTTTGTTCATGATATCAAAACCTACATTAGTGCCAGGCCAGTTCACTAGAAATTATGCCAGGTACATCCACGAAAAGTAGGAGCCATTAAGGAGGAAGTTGAAAAACTTCTAAGGGATGGTTTCATTGACCCCGTGCCTTTAACTAAATGGGTGTGCAACATAGTTCTTGTGAATAAAAAGTAGGGTACTATCACGGTTTGCATCGACTTTAGGGACTTAAATATGGATTGTCTAAAAGACAATTTCTCCACTCCCTATATCGATCAAATAATAGATAATTGTGCCAGAAGCGTCATCTTTTCATTTATGGATGGATTTTATAGCTATAATCATTTGAGATTCTCCCTTCAAACCAGCATAAGATGGCCTTCATTTTTCCATGGGGGACCTTTGCCTATCAGAAATGACCTTTTGGCCTGAAAAATGTTGGTGCTACATTTCAACATGCCATGTCATATGATTTTTAGGATATTAAACACGTTGTGGAACCCTGTCTTGATGACCTTCCTGCTCATTCCAAGTAGCAGGACCTTCATGTCGATCATCTGAGAGATATTTTTCTTAGGTGTCATCATTTCAATATTCATTTGAACACCCACAAATGTCTTTTCTATGTCGAAACTGGCCGACTGCTTTGTTTCATCGTGTCTAAGGATGACATCTGTATTGATCCTTTGAAGATCGAAGATATCCTGGCCCTACCCAATCCCATGAATGTCACATAACTCCAAAGTTTGTGAGGTAAGGAAAACTTTCTACATCACTTTGTCTACAACTACATAGAAAGGACACATGGTTTCATGAGATTCCTTGAAAAGGATACACCTTTTTCGTGGGATGACTTTGCACAGCGCACGTTTGACAATCTCAAACATGATCTCACCCATGCACATGTGTTGAAACCAACTGACTATACTAAAGATTATTCTTTGTATGTGGTTGCATCCCTATCAACTATAGGCATGGTCCTAGTTCAAACAAATGAACACAACCTAGAAAATGTGATCTACTATGCTAGTAAGAGTCTTCTAGACTCTGAAACCTGATACTCACATGTGGATAAATTAGCTCTGGCCACTGTCATCGTAGTCTAGAAGTTTTGTGACTATATTTTGCTTTGCACTACTACTGTTTATGCTAAATATAACCCCATGTACTACGTTTTGACATGTCAGGTACTTGGGGGAAAATACTCACAATGGATTGTTATTCTCTAGGAATTTGAGTTGGAGTTTGCTAAAACCACTTCCAAGAAGTCCCTTGTTTTTGTTGAGCTTATATGTGACCTTCCCCATACTATGAAGGAAAAAGATCCCATCAATTTTTTACCCAATTAATCATTTTTTCTCATTAGTACGACCGATCCATGGTATGGACATATCATTATTTATCTCCATACTTTACGATATCAGCCCACTGCCACCCGCGATGAATGTTGTCATATTTGCCACAAGGCTAAATACTATCTCATTCTGAATGATACCTTATACAATCGTGGCATAGATTCTATATTTTCACGCTGTCTTACACATGAAGAGGATGAAACCGTCCTAAATGATTGCCACTCCAGAGCTTGTGGTGGTCATCTCTCTGGGTTGGCTACTACCCAGAAAATATTACGTGTAGGGTATTTCTAGCCTTCGATTTTCAAAGACTGTATTGAAACTGTCAATAAATTATGTCCCTGTGAAATGTTCACAACTAAGAATTGCACCTATCCAACTCTTTGCCATCCTGTCGTAGCAGTTGGACCTTTAGCAAAATGGGGCATCGAATTCATGCATTGTAGACCTACCTCAGTTGGGGGGAATGGCTACATTATTGTGGCTATGGACTATTTCACTAAATGGGTTAAGGCTATGCCCACATATGCCATAGAGGGGAAAACAACTATGTTGTTCTTATGTAACCATATGATCGCTAGGTTCAAGATTCCTAGGGCCATTGTGACCGACCATGGGTCATACTTCCAAAATAAAATGATGGAATACCTTAGTGAAAAGTTAGAGTTTCTCCATGGAAACTCTACACCTTACTATCCTTTGGCCAATGGCCAGGTTGAAGCGATAAAAAAAGTGTTGAAAACCATGCTTCAGTGCATGGTAGGGCAATCCAAATCAAACTGGCACTTGTAGATATTTTATGCGCTTTGGGCCTATAAGATCACTGTAAATACTTCCACTGGTTTCACACCTTTTCAACTAGTATATGGATTGGAAGCAACTCTCTTGATAGAATGTGATATTCCTTCTCTAAAGGTCATTGTGGAACTTTTCCTAACACCAACATAGAAGAGGAATTATTTTTGTATCTGAATAAGATTGACAAAACTCGCCATGATGAAGCATAGCAAATGAGGCACATAAATGGTGGATGAAAGCCCAATATGACAGAACCATTTAGCCCTGCTCTTTCAATGAAAGAGATCTGGTATTGACTTATGACCAAAAGAATGATAATATGAGGGCATATAAATTCAAATCTATGTGCCATGGGCCTTACATTATTAGTCATGTCTTGGTAAAGGGTGCATATGAGTTAGTATACTATGACGAGATATCCCTGGGTGAGCCCTATAATGGGATCTACCTTAAACGATACTATGCCTAGGTCATCTAGTATAATCTCTTTCTAAATATTATTTATAGATTGTTGTGTGTCTTGATTTGAAAGTATCATTTTTTTGTGATTTAAGATGTGTTTTTTAAACCCTACTTATGTATGTCCTATGTCTAATGGACAGATGACCAATTTTACCAGTTTCACGGACAGTGCTAATCATTACATGTTAAATCTTGCATCAGTAGCTTGGGTATTGTACTCTCCTATAGGTGATCTGGTGAGTTCAGGGGTGTTTGTTTAGGTCCCTCCACCAACAATCTCGCAGAGTATCATGCAATGATTGGATTGTTGACAAAATCCCTAGCAAACAATGTAAGGGAGATTAGGGTTTACCTAGATTCAAAACTAATTGTTCAATAGCCAAACTTTGTCTACACCATCCAGAACCCCGTACTCCTTTATACATTCTGAAGTTTTATACTCTTGGAAAGCTCTTTTGAGCAAGTCACGTATCAACATTTTCCTAGAAATTTGAATGTTGTTGTGGATTCCTTAGATAATATTGGTATATTGCTCATAATTAAAAATCCATTATAACATAAAAACATGCATGTAAATTGATAAGCAGGAATATATTTCACACATCACCTTTTTTGCACACACATCTGTAAATAATTTTTGTCACACACAGAGACACACACACACACACACACACACACACACACACACACAC
>LPNX010734249.1:143880-166740 GCA_001517045.1 Pseudotsuga menziesii
AAAATATGAAGCCTCGAAGCTTTCAATAATAATACATATATAAAAAAGTGGAAAAGTATCTATAGACTAGTCATCATCATGGTGATTCTCATGATAGCATATAATGGCCTTGGACACTCTACGCAGTAGCATGGAAAACCGTCCTGAGACTCATGTAGTATGATGCTGGTAGCTCTTGGGTAGATCATCAGTGGTAACATCAGGAATCTCTATAGTCAAACACTATAGTTTCTCCTCCATATCTCCAAGATCTCCATCTACCTCAGAGTGATGAGCCACCATATCTCTAACTCCAGCTCACCTGTCAATAAGCGACATCCTAGCTGGATGGACAAGTCCAATGTTTGCACAAATCATTTTTTCACTTGTCTCAGCATTACAAAATAAAAATTAAATAAATTGAAAAATTAAAAACATGATGGATAATGTCTCTCTTACCTCTCTCATCCCACTCCTCTCCCTCAGGCAGTGGAAGTTCTAGGTCCTTGTAGAAGTATGCCCCATCATAGGGATAATCCTCGATCATGAGTAGCTGGCCTCTCAACTAGAAAAATAAGGCTAGCCCATAGACAACTCTAGGACCCCCACCACCATGACGGGCCATAACATAAACCTACCTGAGCATCCTAGGATCCATGGGGTATAGTCTACTCACAGTCACCTGGGGCCTCATATGTGGCACTCTCTATAGGATGAAAGATGCCACCACAGCTCCATAACTGAACTGTTTGATCTTTCCATGCTTACTCTTGTTTAGCTGATCCTTCAAGATAACTAACATGCCCTCACACGAGTTAAAAACTGTAGGCTGCATACAATCTAAGGCATACAACATATGTGCCCTAGTGGTCAGGTGAGCGGATCTAGTCCCAGCCACATACTTGATGGTATAAACTATTGTCCTCAAAGGACAATCCACTATCTGTTGGTTACGAAGCTTCCCATATTTGGCATGCATCCCCAGTACACAATATCGGTGAATTATATCATCCAAGGAAAGTTCACCACCCCGTGGCTCGGATAGAACCACTTGTCTCCCTCTCTGAGACTGCCCAGTCAAGAATTATATGTCCTCAATGTCTATAGTTGGGATGTGGGTCGAGACCACAAATATTGCTACTTGGGGTCCCACATGTTAATAATTTCCTCCAAAAGACAGATGTAGGCCTTCATGCCTGGTACCCTAAAATATTTCAGTAGCCTACAATTTTGCAGGGCCTCTATGGTAGCTATATCACTAACAACTTGGAATTCTGTTGTTTCATGCTCATGCTCTTTCCATTTAACCATGATGTGGATGTTTTTTTTCACTTGCAAGGCATCAAAAACATGCATTAGAAACCATTTCATGGGAAAAATAAACATATAAAAATGATGTTTTTTCACTAGAGGAGAAGACAAAAATGGATTTTTGAAGAGATGGGGGGGATAATTTTGCAAAAAAAATAGGTGTGGTTCCTTTCTCCTTCATGTATAGAACACCCAATGCTTCATTTGGTTGCAAACAGAGTGCCTACGGTGCCTCTGACTCAACGCCACAAAGCACTGAGTCACAGTGCGCCTGTTGGTGGTGGACAGATTGCCTATGATGGACATGTCCTAGTGCGACAGAGAGCTATTGCACTCACACTTGTAAAAAAATCTCACTTCCACAGCACACATTTTTCCTTTCCAAAACTACCCAAATACCCTCCACCTCCAGTAAAAAAACCTTCTATCTCCATTTTGAAACCAAAAAATTGCCATGGGCATGAAAAAGAATGGTTAGGATACTTACCTCTTCCAAGAAAATTTGAGAAACGATGGATGGAAGCACTCATAATCGCCAATGGAAGCTCTCCTCTTTTCACTCCAACTCCCAACTCTCCAAATGATAAAGTAACAATGGTAAAAAAAGTTACTATTACCTTCTATTTATAGTAATTTTTGGACTTTTGTTAATTTATTTTAATTTAATTATTTTTTAATTCCAAAGTTACTTTAGTAAATTGGGTTTTTATTATTTGTTTATATAGTTTTAATGGAGTTGGATTTAATGTGTTTTTGAGCTTCCAAGTCAAAATTTGGATCGTGGCTATGAATTAATCTCTTTTTGTCTTTTTCAAGCTTAGAGTGGCAATGAAAAAGTACCGAGCATCTTTGTACACTTTTCACATCCTCATCAAACTACCAGTAAAAGAGTGTTGAGTCCACTTTTGTCTCTTTTTCAAACTCATGAAAACCAGATTATGAAAAAGGAAACCCGCTATGGAGTTATATTTAAGCTCTCCTTAAAAAACACAAAAATATTTCCAAGCTAACTTGTTACGTTCACACTTGTAAAAGTATCATAATGGTCGACTAGTCTATGGTAGGTTCTCTTTTTCGGACCGACTAGGCGTATTTACGAAAAAAGGACCTTTTGGAGTTTCCATGTATCTTTGTTCAAAATCTCTAAACATGAATGATATGGAGCTCACTTTCATTAGACTCATAAAATCAAATGGTGAAATACCCTATCTGGGAACAAACCCCTCCTTTCTCAGGTATGTAAAATATGTGAGATTGGACTCATCACTTGATGAGCTATAACGAGTGTTTTTACCCTATTTGAACTCATAAAAATGAAAAGAGGCACTCATCCTTTAATATGGGGAAATTAAAAGAAAGGAGAATGCTTTTCATTTGTATTTATGGCAGCTTACAGTCTACCTTTGAACATGGCACCTATCTGCATTTGCATATCTAAACATTTTGGTATTCATCTTGTCTCTGAGTCGATTCACTTTTGTGAGTCACCTGAATCCTTTGAGTCATTTCAAAGAATGTTCTATCATATTCCTTGCATTACACCCAGTTTCAGTCTCGTCAAGTCAATGTTTCCAAGTCATTTGTCGTGCTACAAATTGTTCAAAGGATGTCTCTTCCAAAAAATAACTCATCAATAACTCTACCTATTCATAAATTTAGTCATGTCTAAGTCAGTTTCATCACCTCAAATCAACTCTTGTTCCATGTTTCATGTCATTGATGGGGGAATCATCATGGCCCTCCTTTGATGAGTCTATTCCCGTCGACTTCAACTCATCATTTGGGAATCAGGCCTAGAAACCTAGTCAAGTACCTTGAAGCTTGCATGCCTCAATGGTAGTTTTCCTCTCTTTCAACAGTAAGATTTCATCAATGCCATCTGATTGAAATATCCTATCAAGTGTTTGACTTCAAAACATCTATTTACACTTCATAGAATGTACTGCTATACCTTGGGTATCATTGACATTAATAATTATTTCCCTCGCACTTGTTAATAGTATAAATCAATGATAAGTAATCAAGTGGTTCCTGCCATGTTTGACGTCAAAACATCTATTCACATGGTCAAGATCGTATTAATTGGGATTGGAATGAATACCCTGAGTGATTAGGCTTCATCACTCTATTTTTCTATCCTCAGGTTGCATTTCGAGATAGTTAGAGTCTTGACATGAATCCACATTGTATGCTTGGTGGTTTTGTTCAGTATCTGAGGTCGGGTAACATGGATCTATATTTTATTTCCTATAGCCATGTTCCACCACCTACATCACTTTTTCATGGATCTATAGTGTATTTTTAGTATCCATGGCATGGTCATCATCATGGATCTATAATGTATTGGTCTGAAGCCATGAGTAAGTAGGATAAGTCAGTTATTGTTCCTATGTCAAATATGAGCTCATCTCTCATTGCCTCTATACCAAATTGATATCTTACAAAGTATTTTACCTATCACTTCCTTCTAGCCTCATACTTTGGGGGGAATTTTGTTGCACCTAAAAATTCCATAGATTCATGTTTTCCTTTCAGAAATCCTAGCCTCAGATTCATTGGAAACATTTTTTCCATCCCTAGGAAGGACGATGCTTTTCCCTAGTTCTAATAGAGCACTGACAGTGCTCTGTCCAATGGATTCAAATGCACCAGCTTCTCTTGGTGTTTTGGTAGTAGGAGTTGACGATGCTTTTCCTAGTTGAGAAATAAGCATCGATGCTCTTTCACTTGAAATCGAGTGCATTAATCAACCAAAAAAATGAAAAAATAAAGTTCTAGAATCTTCCTTGCGAAAGCTTCCATGGAGGGAGTTCCTACTTACTTGGGAGAGGTGGCATTCGCCTTCCTCACCTGTTGGGAACACCTCCTATCCACTTCCTAAGTGAATCTCCTAAAATCTGGCCTATAAATGAATCCTTGATGGAGTGAGTGAGGGAGGCCAAAGAAAGCACCCTTATTTTCTTGGATTGAGATCTAATTAGAGGCAATATAGAGTGAGTTTGTATGTGAAGAGATTGTTGTAGGTGTGGAGTATTGTAGATCTGTTGTAGAGGATAAATCCATCAACATCAAGGCTTGGTTGTAAATTTAATCTCTCATTATTAATACAAAAGTGTTCCCCTTTCCCATATTTAATGTGTTTTAATTGTAGTTAAATATTGTTAGACTCCTTGATCATTGACATAGGTAATTGATTTGTCATGATGCTCTCACTTTGTGTTTTTGTCTTTTGATCTATTTTGTAGGTATTAAACATTGCAAGGACTTTTGGAACAAGGACAAAAGGACTTAGGTCTGAGGTATGATTTTGGTTTCATGTTATTAAAATTGATTATCTAGGGGAATAATATACTGTTGTGCTCTTTTGTTCTACACTTGTGCTTTGCAAGGTAGAGGAACAACTCTTATCCGCAAGAGGTGTAAAATTCCTGATAACAGAATTTGAGTATGAAGTAACCATAGGACTGACTCAAAGGTAACTGACATAAAAGTTTCTTTGACTGTAGAGGGTAACTCTCAACACAACTTTCCTTTGAACATTGGGTGGCATGACCAAAGACTTGGTAGCACTGAATTGAATAGGTAGATACTAGGACATAATGTGACGTTGGACGATGCATTCTTTGAAAATACTCAAAGGAGTAACATAACTCATGAAAGTTGATTGACTCAGAGACAAGATGAATACCCGACTATTTGAATGAAAGGAATATAGGTTCCATGTTCAAAGGTGACTATGACTTCCATTATTACAAATGAAACATAGTTTCATTCCCTTAATTTCCCCATCATGATTGATGAGTGCCTCTTTTAGTTTTAATGAGTTAAAATAGGGTAACAAACACTTGTTTCATATTATCATGAGATAATTCCATTATCATATGTTTTCTGAACTTGAGAGAGGATGGGTTCGTTCCCAAAAAAGGGTCTTTCAGTGTTTAGCTTAATGAGTCCAATGAAAGTAAACTCGACGTCGTTCACATATAGAGTTTGAACGAGACTGAAGAAGACTCCAAAAAGCTATTTTTTTGTAACATCTAGTCTCCAAGGCCCGAAAAAGTATAAAATAATTCCCTAGTGAACTCTTCTAGTCAATGACTAGAGTGTAACTTTTTCATAACGTAGTCAATCTGAAGCGAAAAAGGGGTAAACTACCGTTGGAAAGATGACTCTTCAAGTCATTTTACAAGAATGAATATGAAAATCTTACTCGATGATATTTTCACATTTTAAGATACAAAAAAGATCTTAAAGAGGACTCTATTACGTTTTATTTTTCGTAAATAGGTTTAACAAGTTGAAAAAGTAGTAAAAGTTGACTTGAAAACTTAGTTCTAGGGTTTAACGAGAACGACTAAAGTTTTGAAATCGTGGTCAAAATCTTTTTTTGTTTTGACTGCGAACAAAAAAGATGAAAATAAAACTCATTCATACCCAAAAATATCAATTCTCCATGACCTGCACTTTTGAAAAGCACCATTAGACCTTCATTTAATTAAAATGTTAGACATTAAATGACTATACTAGGGGTAAAAAATAATAAATTTATTAAAATATAAAAGCCAAAATGGTAAATAAAACTTGTAAAAAGTCAAAAAATAGTTACCAGATTGTTTTTACCCATTTCGAGAGTAAAAGGGCCTTTTTGAGAGCAATCTTGGAGAATTAATTGTGGAGGATATGATTGATCATTTGGAAAGCCATCAGGAAAAGGTAAATCCTGAACTCTTCCCCTTCATTTCCATGGTTTTCTTTTTTTTTATTTCATGCATTTTTACTTGTTTAATGGTTTTTTCCCAAGAGGAAAATGTGCCTCTTGGGAACCACAAGTTTCCCTTTCAGGAAATGCGGTGCTGAGAAACACCACACATTTCCTTAAGGAAAAGTGCGGTGCCACCACTTTTTCTAAAAGGAGAGAGTATGGTGGCGTAATTTTCCCTAAAATGCTTCAATTTTAAGCCAAAAGAAAGATTTTTAAGAATTTGAAATGGTTGAAAATGAAGTTTAATCTCTCAATATGATTGTTTGGCAGGTTGCATAAGAGAAAATGGTATTGGAGAAAGAACGATATCATGAATTAGATGACATTCACAGGGCCAATTATCATGGCACCGTTAATGATCTTCAAGAATGTGGGCCTATGAATTTCTTCAAAGATCCCAGCATGAGGGAACATAAAAGGTTACTGAAATACTTACTCAGGATGTGAAATCATGAACAACAACATTTTGAGGTAGGAGCACACATACTCATGGTGGAAGTGGAAGATATCTACTTCCTTACCATGATCCCTAGGAGAGGATCACATATCTCTTTGACTATTCCTCATGGTGGGGACATGAGCACACAAGGCCTCATAGATCATTATTGTTTCCTAGGTACACATATGAGTGGGAAAAAATCCCAATCAAAGATGTGATGGAATTTCCCTTGAGGATAGTCCTTTTCACCATGTAGAGGATTTTTGGGATCCATGGAGCTCATAAAGCATCTAGGGCTCACATGTTATACACCTTGGAGGAAATTGCACCCACTGTATTCAACTGGGATGAAGCCTTGTTAGTGACTTTCAAAGAACAACTTACCAAGTGTCGTCATGGTGAGTTAATTTTTTTTGGATATGGCACTATTTTAGTATCTTTTTTCTTAGATAGGGTTCCATTGTTGAGGCTATTATCACCCGATAATTTCCTATGGCTGTGGTAGGAAATCGCTGGGGTAACCATTTCAAACCAATATTTAGACTGTATTCTAGCCTATACCGTCCAAGAGCGCTCTCTCTTTCTCATAGAACATTCACATACACATATAGCTTTAAGTAGGCATTTAGATTTCTGAAGATAATGAGTCGTTTGGATTTTCAAGAGTGTAAGACAAACACACAGACAACACCATTGGGAAATGAAGTCAAAGCCTGAAACATTCAAGGGATTACAGCAAAATTACTAGTGACAACATTCCTATATGAGGCAAAGTAAGTGTTAATGTTAAATAAAATATATTTTAATGGATGGAAAGGGGAAATGAGAAGAAGCCCAATTAAACGGGAGGCACCTACCTGTGGATGAAATCCGGAAACACCTTTAGCAGAAGCACGAATAAAGGATGATAACTGAAATGGAGCATATAACAAAGGATGAATTCCAAGACATTTACCATAGACACCTCACAAATGCATTATCTGATGCAAGGAGTGCTTAACAGAGAACAAATTCCTTACATACAACTAGAAACACATTATCAAAAACTACACATACATGGAAATGAAGTATACAAGGGAGCATGGACTGAACATTGAACACCATGATGAATCTTAGACACTCATGAAATAATTTTCATTAATACTTCCAAGAAAGAGTTCAGAACTACAAAACCAAGCACAGAGGTTCCCAAAATGAATGTTGAACCCTTTGTTCCATTTGTTTCTCTACTGAGGCTATATTTATAGTTTAATTTGCCCCTGAGATGAATCTCAAAGAAGAGCACCAAAATTAGTTTACATCATGGGAAATAAACCCAAACGTACAAAATCCTAACAAATTCTAAGGTGGTGGATTTGTCATGATCATAAAACAAATGGAGAAAACACGTTGGGTGTGCGTGACTGACCAAAATGGAAAAACTTGACATTTGGGACTCAAGATCGCAGTGATGAAAATGACTATTTAGAGCATATTTGAATAGACTTCTATAGAAGAGGTAACAAAGTGACTCTAATATCTGAGTAAAGGCTCCTCCACCCCTTCTTCTTTGATCATGTAGTGGCCGGATGGAAAACCACTACCTACTCTACAACCTCCTCCATACTATGCTCATTTTCCTCTCATATTTTGCAACGTGCATGCTATGATTTACGGAATAGATCTTAGCCATAGAGTCTATTTTAAATCCAATCTATGCCCTCCATTTTATATTCCCATCACCATAATTCCGCAATCTCATGTCCGCAAAATGGAAGGAAGTGGATCATGCGTTTAGCAACATTTACGACTAAATTTTTTCCTTTTTCGCTTCCTCCTTTCCACTCATGTCTTCTTTCTTCCACCAAATCACGAAAAGCGGAATGCGTATTCTCCAACTTTCCTCAACTGAAATTTTTCCTTTTCTGCCTTTCCGATTCCACCTTTCCTGGACCATTGATCTCTTTTTAGATTCATCCTTATCCATTGATCTAATATCAAAGAATAAGAATCTTTCTAGACCATCGATCCTACAGATCGTAGAATACAGACTTTCAACTTTTCACGAACAAATTTTTTTCTTTTCCTCTTTCTGCCCTTTTATTTCTATAGCGTTGATTTCCTTTAGATTCATCCTTAGCCATTGATATGAGATCAAAGAAGTATAATATTTCTAGATCATCGATCCTACGGATCGAAGAATGCAAACTTTCAACTTTTGAGAACCAAATTTTTTGCTTTTCTTCTTTTTGCATTTTCTCTTCCTCCTTTTAGCCACGGGATTCTTCTGGAGCATCCAATATTTTGTGGCTTTGATCACTGCCGTCTATTATTTCCAAGACTTATTCTTGAACTATATTTTTTGTATAAGGCTTGTTTTCAAGACTAGACCTTAGGAGCTTCAATTTTTTCTTCATTTTCAACCAGGAATAGCTTCTTCAAAACCTGTTTTACTCTGTTGTAGGGAAATTTGTGAGGATTATTTTTAACAATCCCCAAATATTAGAACAGGCGCTAATAGTGGCTCCAACTTAGGGATGATATCCTCCCTATGAGGTAGAAAATAACCCCATAGAACAAGTTTCTTATCCATTGGGCCCTCTGTTCTTGAAAATATCTTGCTAAATGTATCGTTCTGCTTTCTTGAAATCCCATCTCCTCAAAATTGTTCTAATTCCTGTAGCTTCAAATTTGCAAAAAGAAGAAAACCAAATAACATCTCCCATGGATACCTTAATACCTTTACCTCGGGATTTAAGTCTGCCAGAGATCCATCCATACATGCAATGTTAAAGTGAAATGGTATATACAATGACATGGAAAACTGAACTTACTTCACAGAAAGTAGTGCTTGAGGAGCCTCCATTTATAGGATATCCATATACCAGACCACCTTTCATTTCCTCTAGTATGTATGCCTTCTTCCATCTAAATGAAACAATTCTTTAAGGACCCTTCCATAGGTGATCAAACTTTCCATGCTTTCCTTTGTCTTCATGGGGTGCATCCCATAGCAAAACTACATCCCCCATCTAGAAATCATCAGGCTTTGTTCTCTTGTCAAAGATCTCTTTAATTTTATCCTGGAATTTCTGAGTTGTATCAAAAAGTTTCTCTCTTTGCTATTGCAATTCAACCAATTGATACATACTCCTCTTATTTGGATGGGTTTCAGTTTCTTCTTCCTGTAACAATCTCATCACTGGAAAACTCAAGGAACTAGGAAATATTACCTTAGAACCATAAAAAAGTTGGAATGGTGAAGTGCCAATGGATTTATTTACACTAATTATGTCAGCTCACAACGCATGATTCAATTTTGTGTGTCCACCTTTCTTTTTCTCTTGTAGAATATTTTTGATGATCCTCATTGGGATCTTATTTCAAGATTCAACTAACCCATTTCCCTGTGTATAATAGCCCGTGGAATTCCCCAAATTGTATGTGATATTTGATACATAATTTAGCCATCTTCTTTTATTTGACTGCAACCGCATTATTAGTGATCATATTCCTGGGAACCCCAAACCTTGACAATATGTGCTCCTCCAGAAACTGCATAATTACTGTATCGGTGACCTTCCTAGTTGGGATGGCTTCAATCCATTTAGTGAAATAATCAATGGCACTGAGAATCCACCTATGTTTCCCTAATGAATATGGGTTTATTTCTCTATTGAAATCTAACCCTGGTTGCTGGGAAGGGGCTTCCACATGTATGGGCATTAGAGGCAATGGCAAAAATTCTTTCTTCCTTCAAATATATGACATTTATGGCAGGAAGACACCTCCTTGTGGGTGTCAGAAAATATAGTAAGCCAATAAAATCCTGCCCTCATGATCTTATTCACAATGGTATTCCAATAATGATGACCTCCACACTCCCCTCCATGAAATTATTCAATGATATTCTTTTCTTCCTACTCATCTACAGAATTAAATAGGATTCTTCCTGGCTCTTTCAAATACAAATTCCCATCTAAGATGTAGAATCTTGTTGCTTTTTGTTTGAGGAATCTAGCCCTTGTTCTATCCATACCCTGTGGAGCTTGTATTTGTTGCAACACAAATATGATGTCAACATACCATGGCGATGATAGGAGATGCGGTTACTTATGTATCTAGTTTTCCCTTGGGGTATCTCTCCTCTGTGGACAATTCAGAAATTGTGTGTAGGCTGAGAGCACCACATTTAGGTTGTGCCATGAGTTTGGCTAGTCCTTAGCCTTTAATCATCTTGGTGGGATCAATATCCAAGTCATATTCAAGTAGGTCTGTTATCCATTTTCCCCTTCTACCCTCAGGTTCTGGTTGGGTTAGGATATCCTTTAGTGCACTAGTGGGAACATGGGAAATAATGTGAGAGTGCATGATGTAAAATTGAAACTCATTCAAGTCTGAAACCATAGCGTAATCTTGCTTATCTAGGATGTCATATTTCAATGGGGCATCTCTCAATGTTTTGTTGTAGAAAGAAATGGGTTGCTCGTTTCCCTCATGATTCCTTTTTAACAATACCCCTGCCACTGTGTGTTCTGAAGCAAATGAGAATATGAGGAAATATTTGGAGAATTCAAGTATTTCCATCACAGGTTCTTCCAAAATATCCCTCTTGATATATTCAAAGGATTGTTTTTCTTGAGGTGTCCACTTTATCCCGTTGTATTTTCCCAGCATGTTAGTTATATACCTTACTATCTCAGCAAACGCAACAACCAACCTTCTCAGGAAATTCACCTTTCCCAGAAACAATTGAACCTCCACCTTATTTAGAGAAAGTTCAATTTTATGTATTGCCTTGACTCTCTTTGGGTCTATTTTGATGCCCTCCTGAGAAATTATGTGCCCAATCATCTTCCCTTACTTCATAGCAAAGTATGACTTCTTTGGATTCGAAGAGATGTCAAACTCTCTGCACTTTCTAAACATTCTCAACATGTTTGCAACGTGTTCTTCATCAGACTTTGAAAAGACAGTGATATCATCCAAATAGATGACCAAAATCTTGTCTTTTTCATCGGCAAAACCTATGCCCATGTCTTGCTATAAGTTTTTCCCTGCATCCATGAGTCCAAATGGAATTTTTGCATACATAAAAGTGCCCCAGGGCATGGTGGAAGATATATTTTCTTGGTCTTCTAGGTGCACCATGATCTGGTTCTAGCCTAAGAAGCCATCCAAGGTGGATATCCTTTGGGAGCCCACTACCCTCTGCAAAATCTGATCCATCTTAGAAAGAGTATAATGATCATTTAAAGAAGCTCTATTCAGATTTTTGAAGTCAATGCATATCCTTATCTCTCCACTATTCTTCCTTACTGGGACCAAATTGGCCACCCATATTGAGAATCTAAGGGCCACAATGATTTTTGCCTAGAATAGTTTCTTTATTTCTATTTCCACTAAGGGCACTAACTTGGGGTTCATTATCCATAACTTTTGTTTGAAAGGAATCTCATCCTTTTTTATTGGTAGTGTGCAGGATGATACTGGTATCATAAGCCTTAAGATCATTGTAGCTCCAAATAAAAACATTTGAGTATTCTTTCATTTGTGAGATGTATTTATGCTTGGCCTTAGGCGAGATTGATTTTGATACTTTAATGAACTTTGGATGATATTTTGTCCCAATATTAGAATCTTCCAGAACCTCACAACTTGGGACAAGCTGAGGTTCCTTGGCAACATCATTTGGGTCAAATATATTTTTGAAAGGAAGTAAACCCATGGGGATAGAGTTACCTTTGAGCTATAGGATATCTTTTCCATATAGATTGTTTATATATTTTTGTTTTCCATCATTTCCCCACAATTGGGGTACAATAGCTCCTTTAGTTTTGCATCCCTCAACACACTCATTAGGGACAACAATATCATGCCACAACATTTCTTAGGGAGTGACATCCTGACTGTGCGGGGAATCCTGGGTGAGAGTAGACCCTTATAGGAGTACATTATTATCATCAATGGTCAAGCCATCAAATTCCATCGTGAGAGTGAATAAATTATGAATTTTTTTTTCATATACAAAGACCTGCCAAGTCTTAACATTATCTGAGACAGAGGATCTCTGCCTAACTTCAACCTCATATTTTCTATTCAGGTGCACGGGGATCTTGAAAATGACAGCAGAGGTAGCCAAAGAGTCAGCTATACAATTTTGTAACCTGGGAATCATATTAAACTTGCATTCCTCAAAACATTCTATCAAATCCATGGCAACATTTATATAGCTTCTCATCCTAGGATGTTTGGCCTGATATTCTCCCTGCATTTGTTTAATCACCAGCTCTGATTCCCCATGTATCACCACCCTCCTGAATTGAAAGTCTTTCAGGATATTAATTGCTAACATCATAGCCTCATATTTGACCTCATTATTTGTGCAATCAAAGGCCAATTTGTAAGAATAATTTAAGGATTTTCCCTTTGGTAGTTTCACCCAATTTTGACACCTTCCCCTTATTTGCATGCTTCCTCATCAAAGCTCACATTCCACACTCCATCCAGCTCCTCTTGGGTAGTTATAAAGGAAGCATTTTTTGAACTATAGTTTCCTTTTCCTCCTTCTGTAAAGAAAATAGTTGATCCCATCTCAGTATCCAACAAATCGATGGGGTGGTTGTTTGGCCTCTCAGCACTAGTGACCATGTATGCTAACTTTTTCTCCCTAAATATCCTCCTCTGCATTCCAAAGATAGGGATGGTGTAATAGGACATATCCATTTGAATACCACCCTTTATTTTGTCCTCCCAAGATCTTGACAACAAAATTCCAAAATTCAGAGAGATGTTAGCCACAACTACGACCATGACAAGGGTTTTGGCAAGGATCTGGACCAAATAAATGACAAAATATTTGATCAATCCTAGGAACTTGAATTTACTGGTATCAAAGGATAAAATGTCTTTGCATGGTCTGGTCACTTCCAACCCTATCTTATCCATGATCATCCTAGGCATCAAGTTATGGGAGGCTCCTAAATCAAGCATGGCATTGTTTAGGATAGCATTTTGAATGTTCAGACTAGAATAGAAGGGAGGAATGTCTTCATCAAATGGCTCATCTACATGGGGTCCTTAACACAATCACAATCTTGGAATGATATTCAGATTATTTTAATAATTTTGTAAGGGGACAAAGATTTTAATATTTGCAATTTTGGCCTCTAAACTGAAAGAGGTTTGTCCCTTATCAGAGCTCCTTCGGTTACCCTCTTTCCATTTTGGCTCTATTACATTCTTGGAGGTGACCTTAGGGGGTAGATCATTCTTCGGTTTGCTTGTAGAGGATTTGTTTGTTGCCTCCTTATTTCTCATAATAGGAACATCTATGTTCCATTAGAGGAAATTTCAACTCAAAATGGGCCTCCTAAGGAAAATTAATAAAATAATAAAATAATATTTATTAAGTTTGGAGGAAGAAAAGAAAAAACTACTTTTTTGCTCGTATTTTTGACATATATCCTTGCATTTTCCTCAAATTTCGATTGGGAGAGCTCATTGGATGCGGAATTTAATTCCACATCCAACGAGCTCTCCCGATCGAAATTTGAGTAAAAACACAGGGAGATATGTCGAAAATACGAACAAAAAAGTAGTTTTTTTTATGATACCTATCCCCAAATTTATATTAAAAATTGTTTAAGAGGTGCTCCCTTTTTGAATTTAAAGCATTTTGATTGGCTAATACATGATGACATGGAATTTGTATTATTTTTGGAAGGCCCATTTTAAATTGAAATTTCCTCTAATGATGGGCCTTCCAAAAATAATGCAAATTCCATGTCCTCATGTATTATCCAATCAAAATGATTTAAAATTCAAAAAGGGAGCACCTCTTAAATAATTTTTTAATATAAATTTGGGGATAGGTATCATAAAAAAAAATACTTTTTTGTTTGTATTTTTGACATATCTCCCTTAGTTTTTACTCAAATTTTGATTGAGAGAGCTCATTGGATCCGTAATCAAATTTTGCATCCAATGAGTACCCACTCAACATGCTTTTTACGGTCCCCACTACCCCATCATCATCACATTTTTCAGGTATTTCTTGTTTTTGGTGTAGCGGGGCCCATCAAAAGTATTATGACTGGGTTCCTATTGGATGCATAATTTAATTCCGCATCCAACGAGCTCTCCCGATCGAAATTTGAGTAAAAACTAAGGGAGATATGTCGAAAATACGAATAAAAAAGTAGTTTTTTCTTTTCTTCCTCCAAAATTAATAAATATTATTTTATTATTTTAACTATTATTTTATTAATTTTCCTTAGGAGGCCCATTTTGAGTTGAAATTTCCTCTAATGCTTAGGCCAATATGCCTTTGCATATCCATGACACCAAGTTGATACCCCCTCTGAAAATACTCTATTTCCTCTGTAGGAAGCTCCCCCACTTCTTTACAGGAATTATCCTGCTCTTCTTTAGTCTAAAAGGTAGAGGATGAGTCAGTATCCATCTATTGGATCTCATCTTCATCTTGATTTTTATAATCTTGCTCCACATAATTCTCATGAAACGGGGGCCTGACAGGTGGATTAGGAGAGTTTTTTTTATCTCTCTGTTTGTTTTGGAGGATTTATGGTCTTCTAGTATTCTGATTTCTATTCTGCTACTCTTGACCTTCCCAAGGAGGTGGTCTATTGTCCATAGTGAGCCTCTCCATCATATTTTCCATGGTTTTCATCATCATGTCCATCCTAAAATCTTGTGAGTTATAGGAAGAAGGTTGTTCGAACTCTTTATACATTCTCCTATCTCCCTCTTCTCTTCTCTATTCTCCCCCATTCCTCATCTTCTTTCTAGTAGCCATCAGGTTTACCTATAACTCTATGGAACATTTCATCATATAGGCTTAAGTAGGTTGATCTTCTTTCACTTGGAAACAGAGTAAATTCAGTATCAAAGGATTCATCAGATTGAAGTTGGGAAGAACCAGGGGGGTTTGAACTGAGAAGGGATGCCATTATATGTCTTCATAAATATGTCAAAAAAATCTTGGATAGATTCACTCTCCCTTCTCCTCATGGAATGGTATTGGGACAGATACTACTTAGGATTTTTCTTGTCTTCCCATTTGTCCTTGAAAGAATATTCAAAATCTTGATAGTTCAAAATGGAGTTGTTTGGGATGTTTTTTAACCATTTTCTCGCTTCTTCGGTAAGACTTTGGGTAAACAATCTGAACTTAACATCATCATGGTCTACTTCCTCTAGGTCTACCTAGTATGAAAACCATCTTAAGTGTTCCTCGGCTAAATATCCCATTTCCCCATTAAATGGATTGAGCCTTTTGGAGTATCATTGGGGAAGGACGTGAAGAGCAGCAGGAAGAAGTATAGAGGTAAACCTATTTGGAATCCTTGGGGTTATAGCAGGGTTTCCAAGAGGGATTTAAACTGGTGTGACATAATTTACTATGCTGGGAGGAATTGTAGAAATGTGAGGGGTTGTGATACTGGAAGATGAAGGGTGATTTGGCTTAGAAGCAGTGGGAGACAAATACGTGGTAGCAGAAAGCCTTATGGAAATGGAGTTTAATAGGGATAATTCAAATGTAATTATGGGGCATCCTTGGTCAGACAAGGATTGGAGATTGCTATCTAGTGACCCTAAATCTCAGGTGACCAAAAAACACGGGAGAATTTGAATGTAGAGGGATCTAAAACTACTTCAGATAGGTTGGAGTCGAACTTAGTCTTGGGTAAAATTAGCCCAAATTCTTCGTTACAATGCTTATATATATCATTAATTGAAACAACACATTTAGAAGGTAAAGAGACAATGTTTTATAACCTTTGCAGCTTATTGGCTTTCCAAATCAGACTCTTTGGATCAAAAATTTCTTGAAATGATTCAGCGTCAGGATTGCTCCTCGTATTGGTCCTTCTGGCCACTAGTGTACCTAGTGGACATACCTTCGAGAAGTTTTAGTGGAGTTTCCAGAGCATATACAACCAGTATGTGTTTATGAATGACTTGTCAACCAGGTCATAGAACTAGAACAATGTTGTTTCCCCAAGGAGATAATAATGATTATTCCTCGATAATGACACCAATATGTTATCACCCAATAATTATCCTATGGTTGTGGTAGGAAATCACTGGGTTAACGATTTCAAACCAATATTTAGAATTTATTATAGCCTATACAGTCATATAGGGCTCTCTCTTTTTCATATAACATTCACATACACATATATCTTTAAGCAGGCATTCAAAAGGCTATATTTCTGGAGAGAATGACTTATTCGGGTTTTCAAGAGTGTAAGACAAACAAATAGACAACAACATTGGGAAATGGAGTCAAATCCTGAAACATTCAAGGGATTACAAAATAATGACTAGTGATAAAATTCGTAATCTGAGGCAAAGTAAGTGTTAATTTCCAATAAAATATCCTTTGAGGGATGAAAGGGGGAAATGAGAAGAATCCCAATGAAACAGGAGGAACCTATCTATGGATGAATCTCTTGAAACAACTTTATCAGAAGAGACAGTAAAGGATAATAACTAAAATGGAGCATCTAACAGAGGATGAATTCTAAGAAATTTTCTGTAGACTCCTCACAAATTCATTATCTGACCTAAGGAGCGCTTAACAAAGAACAAATTCCTTGCATACAACCAGAAATGCATTAGCAGAAACTACACATACATGGAAATGAAGTATACAAGGGAGAATGGACTAAACATTGAACACTGTGATTAATTTTAGACACTCATGAAATACTTTGAATTAATACTTCCAAGAAAGAGTTCCTAACTACAAAACCAAGCATAGAGGCTCCCAAAATGAATTTCAAACCCTTTGTTCCTCTACGGAGGCTATATTTATAGTTTAATTTTCCCCTGAGATGAATCTCTAAGTAGAGCACCAAAATCAGTTTACATCATGGGAAATAAACCCAAATGTACAAAATCCTAAAAAATTCTGAGCTAGCAGATTCGCCATGATCATAAAGCAAATGGAGAAAATACAATGGGTTCGCGTGACTAACCAAAATGGAAAAAGTTGACATCTGGGACTCATGCTCGCTTGATGAAAACAACTGCTCAGAGCATCTTCGAATGACCTTTTGTAGTAGATGTAATAGAGTGGCTCTGATATGTGAGTAAATTATCCTCAAACCCTTCTTCTTTGATCCTATAGTGACTAGTTGGACAACCGCTACTTTCTCTACAACCTCCTCCATACTATGTCCTTCTCTTCTCATATTTTCTAACACGCATCCTATGGTTTGCGGAATAGATATAAGCCATGGATCTATTTTAAATCCAATCTATGCCCTCCATTTTATATTCCTTTCACTGTAATTCCACGATCTCCTTTCTGCAAAATGGTGGAAAGCAAATCGCAGGTTTAGCAACCTTTACGACCGAATTTTCACCTTTTCCTCCTTCGCCTTTTCGCTTCTGTCTTTTTGCTTCCGCCAAATACCAGAAAGAGAAACATGGATTCTCAAAATTTCTTCAACCAAAATTTTTCCTTTTTTTCCTTTCCTGGACCGTTGATCTCTTTGCAGATTAATCCTTAGTCGTTGATCTGAGATCAAAGCAGCAGAAGCTTTCTATACCATTGATCCTGTGGATAGAGGAATATGGACTTTCAACTTTTCATGACCAATTTTTTTTTATTTTCCTCTTTCTACAACATTGATTTCCTTTGGATTCATCCTTAGTAGTTGATCTGAGATCAAAGAACATGAATCTTTCTGGACTATCGATCCAGCGGATCACAGAATTCATACTTTCAACTTTTCATAACCAGGTTTTTTCCTTTTTTTCTTTCCACCTTTTTGCTTTCTCCTTTTGGCCACGATATTATTCTGGAGTGTCTAATATTTTTTGGCTTGGATCATCGTCGTCTATTCTCGCCAAGACTTATTCTTGAGTCATATTTTTTGTATAAGGCTTGTTTTCAAGACTAGACCTTAGGAGCTTCAATGTTTTCTTCATTTTCAGGAATAGCTCCTTTAGAACCTGTTTTACTCTTTTGTAGGGAAATTGGTGAGGATGCATCTGTAACAATATCCAAAATTTAGCACAAATTCTAATAGATGCCATAGTTGGATTTCAATGAACTGAGAGCATGGGATCCACACATTCTCAGGTGGGTTGAGTTTATGGCCCTCCATGGTGGCGAGGGTCCTAGGGTTAAGTATGGAGCATCATTCTTTTGTTGGTTAGATGACTAGCTTCTCATGATTAAGGATTATGCCTATGTAGGCATAGATTTTCTAGGATATCTAGATCTAGCCCTACTGAGGATGAGCAATGGGGAGATCTTGGTAAGTAAGACACAAAAATATACATGTTTTTATATTTTTTTGATATTATAATTTTTATGGATGGTACTAAGACATGTTTCCTACTATGTAGATGTTGGGATAGTGAGACCAGGAGGGTTCTCACTGATTGAAAGGAGACCCAGATCTTAGTTTGTACATATGGAGGCCGATGAGAATATGGATGAGGTTGAAGAGAACCTCAATAGGTTGACACTACATATTCCTGACATTTCATTGGCTGACCTCCCTAAGAGGTACCAATGATACACAACCAATGCGTTGGGTCATTTTGGTCACTTGTTGCACAGAGTAGCAAGGGCCATTATGTGCTACCATGAGAATCATTAGAGCTTGGAAGGATATGTACACTGAAAGCTACAAGCTTCAATTTTTTGTTTTCTGATAGTGGTGAAATTTAGTATGCTTCAGTCCAGGTCTCGAGACCACATTTTGTACTTAAAACTTTATATATATATACATATATATGTACAGAATAATTTTTTGTGACCTACATGATTTTGGTAATGGAATATTATTCACATGGATTCTATCTTTCACACTGTTTATTTACAATGTTTCATGTTATTTTACTTATCAATGTATCAAGAATGGGCAATATGTCTATCTATCATGTAATTAGAAATTGATTTGTCAATCGAATTATATGATCTTGGGACATGTTGGTAAGTAACAGACTCAAATGACCACTCAATTAGGATAACCCTTCAAAAAATATGAAGAAGTACTAGGTTTCAGATGGTGTAGACATAATTCAACTGGTAAACCACTAACTGGGAGTCCATAAAGACGATCATGTGATTGATACCACTAGAAGAATATTTGGTCAATAGACCTATCAATTCATGATACTCAATGATATTGTTAGTAGCATGATCTAGACAAACTCCCATTGAGCTAACTAAGTAGTGGGATTGGGAATAAAGTGCCCAGGCTGCTAAAGTGAGATTTAGGGTATGGCAACTAGCACCATCAACAAAACCATAATAGAGAGTCATCTGTAGAGTTTAAAAAATAACATGGATAAGCATTGTTGTACAAGACCCAAAACCATACTAAAATAATAAAACAACACTAAAATTCAAATATACACATATGTACAGGGTACTATAACAAGATTCTCTAGGAATAGTAATTTTTTAGGTAGATCCCATTGCGAGAATTTTTGAAAGGTATCCCGTCATATTCTACTAGTTATTGGGCCCCTTTTTCCAAGAATTTTCTAATGACATGGGGATGGTACCACATTGATTCAAGTTTCCCTTTACCCAATTTATCGTGTTTCTGATCTTATTTCAAAACAAGGTATCCTTCGTTGAATACACGAGGTTGAACTAATTTATCCTATTGGACCTTAATACATTTTTTGTTCAACTCGTTATCTAGAGCAGCATCTCATCGTGTTTTGTCAAGGTTAGTAATATAAAGGAAACGTTCCTCCTCGATCGAGGTATTAGGTAAAATCTCAATAACTACTTTCAGTGATGGAATTTTGCATTCAATAGGTAAAATGGATTCAAATCCATATACCAATTGAAAAGGTGTGAAATTGGTTGTTGTTTTCACAAATGTTCTATAATCCCAAAGTGTCGAGAATAGAGTTAAGTTCCAGTTTGATTTGTATTCCCCAACCATCCTACAAAGAATGGTTTTAAGAACATTTTTGATGGCTTTGACCTGGCCATTATATTGTGGAAAGTAGTGTTAAGATTTCATATTCTAGACTAGATATCATTAGTTTTCAATCCAAATTCACAACAGTAGCATATGCAGAATCACTAAAAGAAACACAGCCACAATACAGACACAATATTTATCTTGGGAAACCCTCAAGGGGAAGAAAACCCAACAAAAATTCCTATGTATAAGATGTATAAGATATAACCCAAAAACATGTATTCTCCTCCTTGTTGTTCTCTCTCTCTCTCTCTCTCTCTCTCTCTCTCTCTCCTATGCACTACTCAAGTGAGTGAATTTGCGTTATAATGATGAACACAACTCCTCTATTTATACACATTATGTCAACTAAATTTTACCCAATACAAGTTGGCCCCACTTAACTGACAGGGCCGACTTCACCTAGGAAGAATCAAAACAATATTTTATATTATTCATTAGGGTAATAAAGACCTAACTTACAATGGAGGATTTACCTCATGACTCTATGATGACCAATTACAATAGTAAGATCCCGAGAGAATAATAATAATGTATCCCTTGGGTTACATCAGTAAAATACATTTAAATATCCTTTAAAGTTACAATATTTCAACACTCCCCCTTAATGAGAAGGTTATTTTATTGACAACACCATCCTAGAATATAGGAGTAACAAGAGAGAGTATCTTTAGATGTATCGAGGTAATACATCTATATTTCATAGGAAATTTTCAACATTCATCAGTAATTGGAACAGTTACTCTTTAATGTCTTCATCTTCTACAACACACGATCACTTGGTCCTTTTGCAGCAACTCTTTGATCTTCCGATCATTTCATAGAAGCACTTCGATCTTCTTGATCCTTTGTAGCAGCACTACAATCTTCTTAATCCTTTGTAGCAGCACTTCTATCTTCGATTCTTTGCAGTATTTTGATCCTTTGTAGTATTTCGATCCTTTGTAGTATTTCGATCTTTGTGATCCTTCATAGAAGCATCAATTTGATCATTTTGATCCTTTGTAGTAGCAATTTTATCTTCTTGATCCTTTTCAGCAACACTTCGATATTTTATATCCTTCACCACTACATTACCTATAGTACACATGATCTATTTGTGGGATGATCAATCCCTATCACTCTAGGACATAGGTCCAAGGATGATGCAATCCTCCATCAACCTACTCCCCCTTAATGAGGAGGTTCCATAGCCTCGACCAATTGAATCATCTGCAACTGAATATGGATCTTGACTGCACCTAGATCTAATCCCTATTGTCTATAAGGACTCATCATAGTACATCCTCAGCTTCAAATCTAGGACCACTCCATGTGAGTGTTATACTATGACGTCTGTGAGGACTCATCATAGAGCATCCTTGCCACTAAGTATAGGACCACTCCCAATTGAGTGCTATTATATGGCATCTACATATAAATGTAGGTATACTTTCCATACAAGAGTAATGTCTACAAATAAGATCTCTACCACATGTAAATTTCGGTCATGTAATTCGTAAGGACTCATCGCCGAGAATCCTTTCCCCTAAGGATAGGAGCACTACCAAGTGAGTGTTATTCTATGGTATCCACAAGTAAATGTGGGTACTCTCCATGCAAGAGTAATGTCTGCAGGTCCATCCTTAGCTAGTAACGACCACTCTCATGAACAGAGTGTTATACCTCCAATCCTCAAGAGATGATTCTATCGTCCACAAGTGAATGTCAGACCATGTCATCATCTTCAGGCATACTTGGCCTCTTTCATACTGGAGCATCACTGTCATCCCAACATCAATGTCAGTCTTATCATCACTCCCCCTTTCTTGGGAGGATTCATATTATTAACTTGTGCCCCCTTTTTTTGAGGAGGGTTCATGTCTTTGACATGTTCTTCCTTTTCGAGGAGAGTCTGTATCTTCAACTTGTTCCTCCTTTCCATAGAGGGTCCATATATTCAACATTCCTTCCTTCAAGGAAATTTTGTAGTCCCATCATTTTTCCTCCTTGCAAGGAAAGTATTTTCGAACTACACCAAGCTTGTCATGGAAATATTCAAACTTTACTCGAGATAGAGGCTTGGTCATAACATCAACAACTTTCTCATCTATACTCACATACTGGAGTTTTATAGCTCCCTTTTGTACTATATCCCTTATATAAAAGTATCGCATTTCTATGTCCTTTGTTTTATCATGGAACACATGATTCTCTGTCATCTTTATGCAACTCTAGTTATCACAAAGAATCACTATGTTATCCAACTCCATGTCAAATAGTTCTGACATTAGTTTCTGAAGCCATGTCACTTCACAACTAGTCATTAGAGGAAATTTCAACTCAAAATGGGCCTTTTAACTTTTATTCAAATTCCATGTCATCATGTGTTAGCCAATGAAATTGCTTTAAATTTGAAA